>JAQIXW010004484.1:0-11540 GCA_034700685.1 Willowsia buskii
AATGGAGGCATAGGCTAGGACTATCTGCTTTCACAACTTTGAGAAATGCGGAGAAAAATAAATGTAGAATAATGATTATAGCATGCCAGGACATTAGAGTAAAAATTGGTTCTGTCAATTACTATGAGAGGGGTACAGCACCGCAAGTTTTAAATTTTCTGCTGGTAAGAACGATAAGACTGGTGCTCGTGCTTTAAGAACTTCTTAAATTTTCAATATTTCTAATCTATTATAAAGTAACACGTGGGAAGAACCTTAATGCCTTTGTTTAATTATCATTGATATATAAGCATTAAATAACAAATTACTTCATATTTTAATATTTGGCATTAATTACAATCAAAGTTTTAATACAATTACATGAAAATTATTATAAATTTTAAAAGTTTGCATTGCTTTACTAAAAATAAGTTGACAACTGTGCAAAATGACGTAATCTACCGTTTTTCTCATTTTGCATATGCATTGCCATTACTTTTTTAATTCGCAGGAACTAAAGAAGGCCACCTCGCTCCCTATTCAAAACGAATTAAATGACGGTATATTACCACTCTAAAGTCTTAAAATGCTGTTTACTATTTATAAATATAAATAAATTACTTACCACAACAATTACAGTAACATTCGTTAAAATACGTCTGTCCATCTGTTCCGCAACACCACTGCGCCCCTCCGTCACAATAGCTGCATTGAGGGCCACAAAAAGGATCCACTTGTTTCCCTGGAGCACCTGCTGCCTTCTTGTGTACGCTTTTGTGATGATGGGAATGGCCGCCTTCAGCTAATGCTATAAAAATAGGGGCTAAAAGGATAATTGACAAGAGAACCCTCATATTTATCAGTGAATATGACGCTTAGGGAAGTTCAAAATTAGAGACTTGGGTAAATTATGCGTTGACTAAATTTTTTACAAGGATTTATATAGCAAAAAATCAGACATGCGAATTCTTGCACAATATTTTGAAGAAAGATATTGGAATTATTTGTTCAGCTAAGTGAATCATTGAAAATTATCTGTAAGATTTTTCATATCAGCTCAAGTTGGTGGAATGTTCATTGAGCAATCACTTTATACAAAGGCTATTGTACGTTACCACACTTCTTGGAATTTTAACATACCTTGAAAGAGGTGAGTGTTGAATGATTTTGTGTTGTAATCATTCAGGAATTCTGTCATTGTGTCACTTCAAATATTGCATTTCATCAGAGTGTTGTGAAAACAGCCTTGAATAGTTCATAGTTAGAATTCCTATTAAAACAATTCTTGAAGTTATAACTGCGTACGCTTCTCAAATCATATTTGTTATACTGAATACCTAAAATATTTGATACTTTAATGATAGCTTAGAAAATAATGCAGTAACTGCGTGCAAGAACATTGGAAAATATGATAAAAAATTTATATGCTCATTTATGATTATGTTCTATAGGGTTAATAAATAATAAATGCATTTTTGCCTCAGAGTTAAGACACAGTAATGACAGTAATGCATCCAGAAGTAATGAATAGTAGCTTTTTGACTTATTTGGCTAATGATAATGGTCGAATTTTACGATTCTCGCTGTTTCTTGCATTTTACGCCAGATATTTACAAATCACATACATTTTGCTAAAGATGCACAGTCACTCCATGTAATTCCAAAATTAATAAAGCTAGTTTTATTACTATAAATTTATAATATATATCATTCCCAAGCAACACAACTTGTAAAGTAATTATTTAGCATCAAGAGTAGAAGTACTTAAGACATGAACGTTATCTAAAATCTATGATCATAATTGCATCAAAACTGCGTAATATTAATAGCCACACATAATCCTTTAAAAATTCATTCCCGAGGACCCAAAACTGACCATACTGTATTTTTACAGGGCTGGTGGCTAATGATTTGAGTACATTTATTCTCCTAATTCTCAACCTCCGTTTTGCAAATAGAAGTTTTGCCCTAAGACAATGTAATGTAACTAAATCGGTAGTCATTTCCACAGAAGTACAAATCATTGGAAGACCAATTACATGAGTAACAACCAGGCCCACAAATACAACGACGAATGTAATGTAAACAAGTAAAGAGATTGTCTGGATATTGCCTTTTACAGAGATCCAGCAGGATATCACCAAACCCCAGAATCCAATCGTCATGATTATATAAATGCAAACATAAAGTGGGTTTTCAACCTTTATCACTAATATTTTACAACACGTGTAATGTACATAAAAGTTCTTGAATTCCTTCAATTTTAAGCCAAGAACTTTTAATATTCTTTCAGCCCTATCGATTGCAACAAATGCACAGCAAGCAATAAACATGCCTGTTCTACAGAATTCCAAAGCTGTAAAAAAGTTTACACCAAATCGGCAGCTTATTGCAAACCAAATTGAAGTCCAGTCCCGATATTCTGGCTGTGGAAGCACTTTTTCAAGCAGGAAATAAGTACAATCGAAATCCGTATATAAAGCAGTAATTGCAATAGCAAAACCTCCTAATGATCCAATTGGAACCAAAACTAGAGGGAGCAAGACACTAACTTCCGCGTGTTTTTTGTCAAGCCATTTTTCTCTTCGGCTTTTGGTATTCTACAAATTTTCAGATAAAATTTGCGTCATATTGAAATATACAATTAGTTTCCAATTTAATTTTACCTTTCTCAATTACGGCTGCCATTTTCATTAATTCGTTAAAAGATGATAGTGCAGCATGTCTGTATTGAAATATAACTCCAGCTGCAATTGCTAACCCGGCTAATACTGCCCAACTTAAAAGCAAAATTATGGAGTTTATTCTCATAAAGTCTTCCTGGGGATAGATGTAGCCTAGAGCTGTCATGGTGAATAGACATGTCCAACCGTAAGTCCAACAAAGGAGTATAACGAACGCGTAGATGTACACTTTAGCTGAATGATCAACAAATTCAAGT
The DNA here is from genome assembly GCA_034700685.1 of Willowsia buskii. Classification (NCBI taxonomy): domain Eukaryota; kingdom Metazoa; phylum Arthropoda; class Collembola; order Entomobryomorpha; family Entomobryidae; genus Willowsia; species Willowsia buskii. Next base: position 2,921 of record JAQIXW010004484.1, read on the forward strand.
TTGGAAATCTCGTAATTCCATTTCAGGGGAAATGGCCACATGTAGAAATGGAATAGACTAAGGAGACGGAATGAAAGCTCTTCATACTCGTTTAGAGCCATCGTTAAATGATAAGGAGCTCAATGATTTTGAGCTGACTCAACAGGACAAATGTATTGATCTAAATGACGATGGATAATTTTGAAGATATAAAAATATATAATTTTTTGTGTGTAATATATCTGTATTTACAGAAAAACAAGTTAAATAACTAAATTTCTTAGTAAAACTAAACTAAAAACTAAAATCGTGTTCGTAATAAATAATAAAAATCGAACAGACTTTGTCTAAAAGCTCATTTGTACCCGAACGGTTGAACTATTTATATGCCGTAAAACCCCAAATCGATGTATGAATTTAAGCGAAAAGGAGATATCTTAAGTCTTAAAATTGTTTTTCAAAATACTTGGTGCATATTTTGTAAATTTCAGTCTGAAATTTATCTGAAAATTTTGCAAGATTTTTGTACTATTTATTCACACTAAAATAAACGAAGTAAAGTTTTGGTGAATCATTCTTGGCGCCCCGGTGTCTAAAAAGATTTTACGGCCACTGTTTACCTACCTTAATACTTCAAGAGTTGCTTGGAAATATGTTATCATCATAGTTTACAAATTGGCTAAGTAATTGATGCCAAATGTGAATAATTAGTTCCCTGGATAAAAGAATAGGTACGCCTTTATGAAATGACATTTACGAAAACAATCCACCTGTTTCTTAAATTTCAATATTTGTTTTGTTTTATTAGTAATAGACTGACTAAATATGGATAACTATCATATTTTCAATGGTTGAATATTCGTTTAAATTAAAATAATCTATACGTTTTAGGGATATCATTTTAATGCTTTCGAAAACATAAACAATCTGTTTTTAGCACAATGCAAATCGACAGTTTATCTTTCGCTTCATTGCATTTTTCTTGAGATTGGTTTTCAAATGTTTACATGTTTCATTGTACTTACATTACACTACCTACATTAAAAACAACATCACGTTTCAATCTTAATAGTTGCTTTCTCATGTTTTAACTGATAACTTTTGATTATTTAGCATAAATATCTACCACGGAATCATCACATTTCCAAATTATTAGATTTCGCTGATAAACTGTATAGCGAAATTTAATTACCAGAGGAATGCCATGTCAGTCAACAACAGTTCTACGTACTATAAGCTTTTGCTTTCAGGCAGAATGAAATCATACGAGAATAAGTTTCTTATGGAATATTCAATAAAATCATTATTTTATGAGCAGCTTCATTTAGCAAATATAATTCCCTGGAACATTTGCCCCATTGTTCAAAGTAATCTGCCTAATCAAATAGTTAGTATCAATAAAAACAATAGGATTACATGTTCGAGTATTCCTGAGCTTACTCACTTAACTATAAGGACAATACAAATTATTTTTCAGTTGTGGTCATTTCGAAATGTGGAGCGGGAGAAAATTGGTGACAAAATTGTCACTACAACATGTTGGTTAGGAGGTGTTTACATTGGCTGTGAAATGTTTTCTTTTTTCCGGATAAAATTACTCAGTTTCGTACAATTGATTAATTCAATGTTTCGATTGAAGATTTTTCGGTCATCTTCGATTGCCAAAATCCTATTGATAAATATTCCTATTTTGACTGTTATAAGTACAATCTGTTACAGTCTTCTAGTTATATTTGGATCTCTTGAGCCTGTGTATTCCACATTATCACCAATTCTGACTGATTGGCCTGTTGTAAACACTACGCTTAAAATTTCGATGACAATGTTTGAAATCTACGTATTTATCGTTATCTTAAGCACAGGATGTCTGGTCTTATATGATGTCATGCTTCCTTGTAACATCGCTCTTTGGGAGATTTCTCGAAGGTTTCATCAATCAATGAACCGTGGTGAATTTACTATGGTATCGTCTTGTAAGCTGGAAATGTGGATTTCCGAATATCGACTTATACAATTGCACTCAATTCTCGTTAATACTTGTTTTAAAACAATAACGTTACATTTTCAAACTGTGATGACGATTATATCCATTATGTTTGCTACAATACTCTTACGAGATGATATCGGAAACCACATGTCGATCACATGCATAGTTTTTGCTGGCTATTTAACAATAAATGTCTATTTTGTATTGGTTGTTGGATGATTCTTTCCGGGAAAAACTAATGCTATTAGTAAATCTGTTATACGTTGTTATTGGAAGCGTTATTCCAGTTCGAATCCAATTTCCAAAGAGAACGCTCTATGCAAAACGGAGTGCCGAACCAAAATAAGATGTAGTAGAGAAATCAGGATATATATTGGCTCCGTGAATTTTTACGAAATGAAAACAGCTATAAATATTTTAAATTTTGTAATACAGAAAAAAATAAAGTTGGTTTTGTTATTGTAATTTTATTTGTATGGTAAAAAGTATTACTAGAAAATGTCGAATTGGATTGGATTCTAGGCATATAAAAAAGAAATTGTACTTACTAAACATCCAATTAAAAAAACACACTACAGTTTTCAGCCGTTTATTTGTCACACCTTCAAAATGCTCGTTATTTACATTTTACTTCCCTATAAAAATAAGTTTCTATAAGACCTGTAGTTACCATAATATTGCATAATGTTTTCAAGATACATCCCATCGATTTTCATGTTTTTCAATTTGCTAGAAAGCAAATACACATTTGTTAGTTTCCTACATCTTCCTAAAGTTCCTGTAAATTCCAGTCTTGTCAATAATTCTTTTTTCAACGACAAATAGTCAAAGATGCGTACTATTAATCCACAAGTACTGCTGATGAGTATACCGACTAACTCAAGTTTTTTTAGAAACCAAAAGTTGTTTATCAGTTGTCAATCATCAATGCAATAATATATGTACTTACTTATGTCATTTCACATTTCCATATAAAAAGTTGTAATCCAAAATTTCTCGATATAATATATAATAACATGTTGTTTACCATTTCATCATTCACAAAATCCGTTCGTCAAAAATTACACTTAAAATATTTTTGCGATTTAATTTATTCCTACATTGAACATTTAAGATACAAAAAAAGTATGTATGTACCATAATGGACAAACTTGAAGTAAAGGATATACGTCGTTAGCATGATTACAAAGCAAATGGATTATGCGAAGATTTGGTTGGCTTCCTGTGTTTACTTGCATAACTATTTTTGGCTAAGGTAGAAACAGCAAAAATTGAACACCAAATGCCCTCCAATTAGGTGCAAGTGAACGTGATGCTAGAAATTGTGAAGTATTTACTGACCCACAATGAATTCTTAAAGGGAAAGTTTTAAAATGGTTTTTAACAAAGCATTGCAAACATTAAGGTTTTATTCTTTTATTCAATATAAAATAAATTTCTATTTCAACATAAATTAAAGATAGAAAACCGATAAAAAAGAAATATATAGAAGGGAAGGTAAAAAATCGTGAGAACCTCAATCAGTTTAAAAAACAACATAGGTACTTATTTTAAATAAATTCGTCGGCTCGAAGTAAATTAAAATTCCAACAAAATTTTCAGTCCAGAGTTACCTAACCTTTATAATAATTTATAATCATATTAGGTAGAACTTTAGAAATACTACCTAACACTTCCCTACATATTTTGAAAGTCGTATTACTTCGTACTATAGTGGTTTTTCGCGTTGTCATTTCCTGAAAATTTGGAATTTTAAAAAGCCAATCAACTGCGAAGATTTAATTGTCGTCATAAACTAATTAATTTCATTTAATACAGGTTGTTGGTTGATGACGCAATGACTAGATTCCCAAATTAGATTTGGTTGATTACTTGTTGTCCAAAATTTAATTACCATGTCAGTCAGCAGCAGCTTTACGTTCTGTACGGTAGGCTTTTTGGTTAGAAGAAAATGAAATCAAACAGAAATAAGTTTCTTAGCGAATATTCAGTAAAATCATTATTTTATGAGCAACTTAATTTAGCCAACTTTTTTCCAGGAAATATTTGTCCTATTGTTCAAAGTAATCTGCCTAATCATATAGTTAGTATCGATAAAAAGAATAGTATTACATGTTCGAGTATTTCTGAGCTTGCTCACTTAACTATAAGGACAATACAAATTATTTTTCAGTTGTGGTCATTTCGAAATGTGGAGAGGGAGAAGATTGGTGACAAAATTGTCACTACAACATGTTGGTTAGGAGGTGTTTACATTGGCTGTGAAATGTTTTCCTTTTTCCGGATAAAATCACACAGTTTTGTACAATTGATGAATGCAATGTTTCAAGTGAAAATGTTTCGGTCATCTTCAATTGCCAAATTAGTGATGATAAATATTCCAGTGTTGACTGTCATAAGTATAATTTGTTACAGCCTTCTAGTTATATTTGGGTCTCTTGAGCCTATATGTTCCACATTATCACCAATTTTGACTGATTGGCCTGTTGTAAACACTACGCTTAAAATTTCGATGACAATATTTGAAATATATGTGTTTATCGTTATCTCAAGCACAGGATGTCTGGTCTTATATGATGTCATGCTTCCTTGTAACATTGCTCTTTGGGAGATTTCTCGAAGGTTTCATCAATCAATGAAACGTGGTGAATGGACTGTGGTATCGTTTTTTAAGCTGGAAAGGTGGATCTCCGAATATCGACTTATTCAATTGTACGCAATTCTTGTTAATGCTTGTTTTAAAACAATAACGTTACATTTTCAAACTGTGATGACGATTATATCAATCATGTTTGCTACAATACTCCTACGAGATGATATCAGAATATACATGTCGATCACATGCGTAGTTTTTGCTGGCTATTTAACAATAAATGTCTATTTTGTAATGGTTGTTGGATATTTCTTTCCGGGAAAAACTAATGCTATTAGTAAATCTGTTATTCGTTATTGGAAACAGTATCCCAGTTGTAGTGTAGTTTCAATAGGAAATGTCTCATGTAAAAAAGAGTATCGAGTTAAAATACGATGTTGCAGAGAAATCAGAATATATATTGGCTCAGTGAATTTTTACGAAATGAAAACGGCACTAAATATTTTAAACTTTGTAATACAGAAAACTATAAAGCTGGTTTTGTTGCTATAAGCTTTCCAAAATACTGCATTAGTAACACCCCTTGTATTTCTTTAGCACTATACATGTGCTATGCAATAAGTTTGTGCTAAGTAATTCACAAATTCATATTTTGAAATCTTATAATTCCATTTCAGATGGAGTAGTCATATATAGGGCCACGTACTGGCTTAAGTTCCTGAAAGCAGATTTATCAGAATGTCCACGTAAACATTACATGTAGAATATGTAGATCCTATCATTTTCCCAAATATATTAAATTCCATTTCATATGACATGTTTGGTGGATGACAAAATGACCAGTTTCACAAAATTTGATTTGGTTGATTATGTAGTTGTTTTTTTAAATTAATTACTGGAATAAACCCATGCCAGTCAGTCAATAAAAGCTTTGCGTGCCGTACTGTAAACTTTTCGGTTAGAAGAAAATTAAATTATTTGGAAACATGTTTCTTAGAAAATATTCAATAAAATCATTATTTTATAAGCAACTTCATTTAGCAAACTTGATTCGAGGAAACATTTGTCCCTTTATTCGAAGTAGTTTGCCTAATCAAATAGTTCGTCTCAATAGAAACAGTAGAGTAGCATGCTCAACAATTCCAGAGCTTACTCATTTAACCATAAGAACAATACAAATTCTTTTTCTGTTGGCATCATCTAGAAATTTCGTAAAGGAGCAACTTGGTGACAAAATTGTCGCTACAATATGCTGGTTGGTTAGTGTTTACGCTGGCTGTGAAATGTTTCCTTTTATCCGGAAAAACTCACTCTGCTTTGTTCAATTAATCAATGCAATGTTTCAAGTGAAAGTGTTTCGGTCTTCTTCGATTGCAAAAATTCTGATGATAAATATTCCCATTTTGACTGTTATTTGTAACATTTGTTACAGCCTGTTAGTTATTTTTGGATCTTTAGAGCCCATATCTTCAACAATGTCACCATTACTAACCATTTGGCCAGTAACTTTGTAATGGTTATATTTGAAATCTACGTATTTATCATTGTCTCAACCACCGGATGTTTGGTTTTATACGATAGCATGCTGCCATGTAACATTGCACTTACGGAAATTTCTCGAAAATTTTATATTTCAATGAAACGTGGAAGGTGGTCTGCGGTAACTTCAAATAAACTAGAAAGCTGGATCTTCAAATATAGACATATACAGTTATACGGTATTCTTATCAACAGTTGTTTCAAAACAGTAACGTTACACTTCCAAACCGTGATTACATCTACATGCATTATCTTTGCTACAATACTTCTACGAGATGATATTCGAGCACATATGTCAATCACATGTATAGTCTTTGCAGCTTATTTAACAATTAATATTTATTTTTTCATGCTTGTTGGATACTTCTTTCCGGGGAAAACTAATGCTATTAGTAAATCCGTTATACGTTGTTGGAAACGGTACTCTCGTTGGAATGTAATTTCAAGATTAAACGTTCCATGTAAAAGGGAATTACGAACTAAAATAAAATGTAGTAGAGAACTTAGGATATATATTGGCTCAGTGAATTTTTACGAAATGAAAACATCACTAAATATTTTGAATTTTGTAATACAAAAAACAATAAAGTTGGCATTGTTACTGTAATTTTGAAGGTAAAATTATCAGTAGAAAATATAACGTCGAATAAGTTATTGGATTTATTTACAGCAAACTTACTTTGTATAAAAAAATTGTACTTGTCAAATATCCAATTAAATAAACACACCACACAGTTTTCAATTGTTTATTTGTCACACCTTCCTAATACTCGTTATTTGCATTTTTGTTTTCTTTGTCAGTCAATGCCATTCAAAGTTTTTTATATGATCTGTAGTGGTCTTTGCATTAACAATATTCTTAGAATACATCCCATCGATTTGTATGTTTATATATTGGAAAGCACAATCTCCATCTGCTTTGGAATTTCTGAAAATTCCAGTCTTTCAAATAGTCGTTTCTCGTCGAATAAATGTTACTAGAACAGGCAGTCTTACTTTGTAAATAAAGCAAAAAATTCTAACATTTACAAAAGGAGATCAACGTAAATATCCATATCCTGAGCTCCACAAGAGACTTAATGCAATTATTGGGAACTTTAATATTTTTGATTGTTTTAGATTACTTTGTTTCATACGTAATAATCTGTATCGTTTTGCATGTTTTCGCTTATTTGGGATTATTTAAAACCATCAACCACAAAGATTTGATCATATTCAAAATTAATTATAGTTTCATTTGAAATATTGTGTAGGATGACGACGACCACATCCCCAAATTAAATTTTGTTGATTAAATTCTGTTCAAAATTAAATTAGCCAAAGAATTCCATGTCAGTCACCAATATCTCTTTGCATCGTAAACTTTTCGCTTTCAGAGAAAATGAAATCATCCGGAAATAAATTTCTTAGCGAATATTCAATAACATCATTGTTTTATGAACAACTTCATTTAGCAAACATGATTCCCGGAAATATTTGCCCCATTGTGCAAAGTACGAAGGTTATATCAGAAAGGTTGCATCAATTTTGTCTTGCTCTCATTTCACAACGGTTTGACATATTTAATCAATTTTTTATGTATATTCTACCCAAACTCATACACATATTTCCCACCCATGCTCATGAGCAGAGATGCATGTGGAGAAGATTGCCGGGCCTCAAAGTCCAAGCCCAATTTTTTCATTTTTTCTTCTTTTTTCACCTGTTCGTCAAAGTAATACCTCCCTCCACAAATGTGATTTTCCAATTTAGGGAAGAAAAAGCAGTCAAATAGGACAAGAAAGGGTCTGTGGAAAGGGTAGTGCAGTTTAATAAAACCGACGTCTTGTAGTTTCTTCTTGACGATCTTCGAAGTGTGGCAGGGTCCATTTTCATAAAAATAGAAAATTCCATCATCTCATTCCTTCTTATCACATTTCTCGGCGTAAACTACCTTTAGCTAACTGATAATATCAGAATAGGCTTCCCCGGTGAATGTAGCACCCTTATAGATAAAACTTGCCAAGAAAAATCCTACTCGGTCCTAAACGACAGGCATCATAATCTTGAAATTGCAGTTTCAGTTGCAGATCGTCCAGATTTCGGTCTGTGTTCAAGTGATGGATAACTACTACGGAGTCACGGACATCATCACTGAATAGTTGATTGGTCTAGCATTGGATTTATATTATTTTTAAAAAGTTCAGTTCTGATTAGGCAGGAATAAAGACCGTTCGAAAAATGTAGCCTCACCTCAGAACGAATAAGTTGAGTGTTTGTGAAAAACATGATGGTTGATATTACCCGTTCTGATGCCGCACAGAAAATGACTGACGCTACAAGCAACCCATCATTCAAAAGCCATAATCGTTATCTACAAGATGACATGCTGATCAGCGTAATTGAGAGAGTCGTCTCCGAGATAAGCGTTATCAAAATTGATGCAACCTTTCTGATAATGCCTTCGTAATTTCCCTAATCAAATAGTTGGTCTTAAACTAAACAGTATGGTTTTATACTCAAAAATTCCTGAGCGTACTCAC
>JAQIXW010004485.1:0-11537 GCA_034700685.1 Willowsia buskii
TTTGCATCCTGTTTTTTAGCAAAAAAATAATTGTTTATCTCCAAAATAAATAGGAATATTTTGAATTAGAGATTCCAATACGATTAATATAAAAGTAAACAAAGTTTGAGCTAACCATTCGGCAATAATTTATTACCATGTAAGTTTTTATAAACATTTCTTGTAAAAATGGAAAAAATTTGCGCATAACAACTCCCAATAAGCTGACTACCCAATGATTTGATATCTGATAGAATGCTTTGAGTGATTATGCTTATCAAGTACTAAAAAGCACAAAAACATTCAATTATTTTGAATTTGTTTTATGATCTTTCTCATCGTGTCACCTAATGGCTAATGCCATGCAAACATCTGATATTAGTTCTATTTCAATTCTAAAAATATCAATTGGCAAATCAAGTATCCAATAAAGCCATTTCAAATTTGCAACTATTTTTCAAAAAACGAGAGAAAGCGAATGTATATTTAGCTGAATAATAACCAACTGTCATGAAATTAGATTAAATTGAGATTCTCAGGCCCCCGAAAATTTCAATTGTTTCCATTACACTTCCAAGCATTAAGATATTATTTCTGACTGATAAACTCCATCAAAACTCCGGAAAACAAATTTACCAGAATCGTGGAAGGTCTCTGACTAATTATAAGGAATATCCTATTTAAGCAAAGTTATATCATTTAATCAGAAAACTTCAATCCCCAATGAAACTACAAAAAAATACAACAAATAAGCTAATGGATTAGGCAAGTTGAAAATACATTTAACAAGGTACACTATTTGGCTGACACGCAAATCTTCACAAGTGACCCCTCAAAATATCATCACTGGTCATTCCTGATCCCGAATCGAAAAAAATTTTGCTGGGAAAATGAAGTTAACTATTTTTAATTATCGATTAATGTTTAAGTTACAAGCCAGCAGCGCGCTCACTTCTTGCCTTGCTGAAGCACTTTGTGCATACACACACTTACAGCATCTCACAAATATTATCCAGACGACAACACGAGATCACAGTTACTGCTTGGTTCCATAAGCAGCTGCAGTTATAGTATCCTCGAACTCGAACTGTTGTGTGATTCTGCGTGCGAGTGTGTGTGCATAAGCAGCTTCAGCAAGGCAAGAAGTGAGCGCGCGGCTGGCTTGCAACTTAAACATTAATCGATAATTAAAAATAGTTAACTTCATTTTCCCAGCAAAATTTTTTTTGGTTTGGGATCAGGATTGACCAGTGATGATATTTTCAGTAGTCACTTGTGAAGATTTGCGTGTCAGCCAAATAGTGTACCTTGTAAGAAGACGAGAAAACCAAACCAGTAGCAAAGCTAAAGTACTCATCTATCCATCCATTCAACTAAAAAATAATAATATCATAACCAACTAGCGTGGCAGGTTGTGGTGATGGGCTCAAGGTGGAATGATGGAACACAAGAGTCCAAAAAAAGAAGATAAGCTAGAAGAAAGAAGAGAGAAGGAAAAAAAAGATGCAATCTTCTTATTTTCGCTTCATGGCAAATTATAACTATAAAATGGGAGTGATGAGATACCAAGATAACCTTTTGTGCCCGAGTTTTCACTAATAACCAGAAGTTATAGCTAAGAAAACCACATGTTTTTTTCTAAAGAATCCAAGAAACGAGGACATAGTCCTTAAGGTACACGATTTTCTTTCACTGTTCTGTGTAAATAGGAAATAAGGAAGGTAAACACGAAGAATTGGAGAACTTAAGGAGAAACTAGGGCAAGGGCTATGGTACTTGAGTGCGTGATAGGATTTTCTCTGTGTACTTTCTATATACCTACCCATCTTTTTATATATCTTCACACAAGTTCAATACTTGAGAGAGAAAAAGAAGGAACAAGACAAAAAACATCAATACCAGTCAGTACAACAACAACAACAAGAAACTACCAAGCCAAGTGGAAACAGACCCTGAAAAATGGAGGAAACTAGCGCACACTCCAGAACTAGAGAAAAGCTTCATACCTCTACACTTCGAAAAGGTTAGGTATTTTAACGGGGTTTTACCAGTTTAATACGCTGTTGGAAATGAAGAAAGAGAAAGGAATGAAACGAAACCACAAGAGCTTGTAAAGTGTGTACTTGTTTGTTTGTGTTTTGGAAGGCAAGAGGAGAAGAGCGTCAGCATTATCATCATCAGGAACAACCTGGAGAGAGATTCAATATCAATCTATCTGATAAGTGTGGAGAAACAGATCTAACTTTCACTTTTCATCTGCTGAAAAGATGGAAGACTCAGAGATACGGAGATATTCTACCTATGCTCATCTAATGCATGAAATGCCTATAGAGATGATGATAATGTACATAATTTAGTTAGAAAACCACGCTCCATCTCAAATTAATCTTGCTCAGGGTTTTCCTTTCCTTCTCTCATTTCTTCTGTGTGTCTCCTCTCTCTCTCTCTTTCTGCTTGTAGTATTAGCATCAGAGCAAAAGCCAATATTTATTTGATTTTAACTTCCGGAAAAAGCAACCACCACCAACAACAAACCTTATAGCTATGTTCTCCAACACAAAATTTTGTTGATGAGGATAATCACTTCAGACAAGTCTGCTTTTTGTGGCTTTCCAGCTCTACTATAGCTTCTCTAAGGCCATTTTAGACTTGACTTTAGCATCGAATGAGAAACGAGAAGAAGCCTTAGCCTCGCAGAAAAACAGTTTTTCGATTCAATTTGCATAGCAATTTCTGCCAGTGTTAGGGATTGCGATGGTAGTGGTCTGGTCTTCTCTCTCTAGAACATGGCGATAGGGAGGACGACGATGGTTGATGCTAAAACCGCAAATCAATTTCATTTTCATGGGAGAAGAGAAAGCCAGCAGCGTCAAGACAGAGAGAGATGGAGAGAAAATATGCAAAGCCGTTTCGCTTTTATTACGAAGGAGGAAAAACCCTCCTCGGAAAAATGGGAGCTTTCACATGATACAAGTAATAAAACGGATGAGAGAAGAAAGAACAAGATGAATTTACATAGAATGAGCAATAAACAGCAGCAGACAACAACAAAAGAAACAATTTTGTTTACAGACATGAAATTTTTTTTCTGGATCCTCTCTTGTTTTTGTAGCTCGCGGTGCTAGTGGTGGTGTATGGTTTTGTGGGTTTTTTGGTTCTATAAAAACCAATCGATCTATTTTCTTCAGAAGATAATTGAAATCATCATCCGCTCGTCTCCCTCTCTCATCAAAACTCGTATGTCTGGAAAGAGATCAAGCTGCTGTTACTGCAGCAATGAAATAGTGAAAGTATTTCGTCATGATCATGACGATGATTCGATTCTCTTGTTTTTGTGGTCAGCTGCTACTAAAATATGTACATAAAAAAAGAACAAAAGCTAAAGCCAAAATGCCAAGCTGCCTCCCAGGGTAAAAGAGAAAATGGCTAAATTCCTTCTGGCTAGCAATAATATCAATTTATTACATTTCTCAAAGAGCTCCGTTTTATTCTACTGTTGTGTATAGCTGTTGCGGTTTTTGGATTCTTCTGTTGAGGAAAAATGTGTTCTAAAAAGGAAGCAATAATATTACAGCTTTTGTGGAGAAACCCGTTTTATTTTGTTGATAGGCTATATACCTATTTTTGATGGTCAAACTACTTTCACTTTTTGATTTCGACTCCTTCTTTCCTGTATACACACGTGTCCCCGTTGAGCGCAATATTTTATGATGTTACTTACTGCATAAAAATTATATGAATGAGTACACATCACTACTAAAACAGAAAAAAAAACTTTTTACTTCCGGGCTTCTACTTTCACTTCCGCCATTACAATGCTGTGGATGAATGTAAGTACATTTTGTAATTATGAACCACACACCAATTTAAACAGGGAAGGAAAAGGCTTTACAACTTTTTTCCCTGATGGTGTTGAAAACTCTACTGTATAGACATGGTGAGCAAGCTAATGAGAGAAAATAACTATTTTTCTGCATGCTTTTCCAGATAGTGTTTCCAGATAGTAAAAGTTTTTTTTGAAAGTGCATTGAAATATTGGCTAGAAATAATAACAGTTAGATCACACACCAAGCGCGACGAGAATAGAGCCGGAGAGAATGAAAAGCAAATAGCAGAGCAGCATAAGTTGTAGCGTTTTCTAGCAGTCCAACTTTTCCCATTTTCCATTCAAACTCTCAAGTTTTCCATATGGAAAAACAGATGTATTTTATCAAAAAAATTTGTGTGTTCACTCCTACTCCACTCAACTCTCTTGCAAGCAAAAGTAAAAGCTGGGAGAATTGAGGAGCAGAGCAGCATTACTAATGTTTACTCTTGTGAATGAGACATTCACAAATTACATGAGTGTAATAGTGGAAAACCATGGGAGTTATTATTGCTCGGTGCAAAGCTGATGATGCCGGAGAGGAAGCTTAAATAACACAAGAGAAGGGAACGGTCATACTTGACGTTCACGCAATATTCGAATTCGGTTGAAATTCTCCCATTTTTGCGAGTATAGCAATTTATAAGCAAGCAAAATCAAAACTTTTTTGGGTAATAGGTACTTACCTAAGGCGAAACCGTCTTTGGTCCATTGGGCTCGTCCAACTTGATTGTCGACCTCACATCTGAGCACCGCCTGGCCACCAAGTTTCACTTCCACAGGCTCAGGCTTCACTCTAAACGACTGTTGGGTTTGCGATTGTGCTGCAACGGCTATAAGGGAAAAGAAAAGAGAAAATCAAAATTTCTTAATTATTTTCTTACGTCATCCATTCTCCTCCTCTTCCTCCTTTTCCAAATTTTCTACCACATTTTCTAAACACAAGAGCAGAGAGCTTTTTGTTGTTTTGTTTTTGCTAAGTCTTCTCATCTAGCACACATAATGCCACCCACTTTACCTATAGAAATGGTCTATTTTATGGACACCCTTTTCCATTTCCAGAATCTTCTACCAACAACAACAGCAGCAGGCAAACAAACAAAAAAACTTTTCTAATTTCCTCCGTCCCACCACACACTGTAATTACCGGAGAAGAAAGAAAAAGTGAAAACAATCAAATGAGATTGTTCATTGGATTCATCATGATCATGATGAACACCAGAAAAAAACATCTTCAGAAAAGACGAGATGAAGTAGAATAAAGACCAACAAGATGTTTTACACAAAATGCAAATTAGAATAGCTGTCGCTCCTCTTTCTCCTCAAGTATCAATTACATGCTGTCGTTGGAGAAATTGGAGAAAATTTCCTTTTCAACTTGAACACAAAATACATACTCGAAATTATTGCCGTCTCCTATCATCACAGCTACAACTATTTTGTCACGCACTCACTCAAACACAAACACAAGTTATACGGCAACGATGTTGAAGAAGAGAAAATAGTGAAATGGAGAATAACATTTTTTTATTGTGATGATGACAAACTCGTGAGAGAGTTTCGTTATAGCATTGCATTGTCTGATTTCTTAGAAAATACACTCAATTACAGCAGCTCAGTTGAAGGCAGACTCATGTGCATGTAATATCTACGTAATAATGATTATTTTAACTGCCTATATTTATCCATTCTTTTGTACGGACCAGAAAGGAAAAAAGGCTTGTCCCAAGATCAAATCAAATCTCGTTCTCGCTTCTTGTCAAAACGAAGATGATGACAAGCTTTGGAAGAAAATATTTTTTCCTTTCTTCAACTCAATTGAATGAACAGTTATACGAACAAGTGCTAGCCTACTGCATAGTATGCAGATCTCTTCATTCTCGAGAGAACAACTTTCTTTTCACGACGGTCGCCCTGACCTGGTAATAATAATAAAGGAATGAATGACAAGAAGGGAGGAGAAACTGCCGGAAGAAGGCTGCACGAATGGCTTGTCCTAGTGCATTGCATTTCTACTAATAATATTATAAGAAACATGAAAAATATTGCTGCATATACTGTTGTTATCGTTATTATAAGCTCAGCGCAACCTCCAAAATATTTTTGAATGAATAGCTCTCATTTTACATTGTTACACGAGCTGGGAGACTCACTGGCCTAACATTTTCTCAGAATGCCTTGAGCACTTTGAGAAAAGAAAGCGGAGAAAGCATGCATACCATGACATAACGTAACGAAGGAAAAATATATAATAATAAAAATGGAATTTCCCTTTTCTCTGCGGCGCGTGCAATAAAATGAAAGACGAGCCGATCCGCATACATTCTTTGAGGGAGAGAGAGATTGGTGTTTCGCGGAAGTAATGCAGAGAGTTACATATTTCTGTTGGGAAAATAAGAAGTATGCTTTCACTTCCTGAATTTCTTGGAACAAGGACAAAGAAGGCGAAGAATGCCACTCACATTTCTACAATGTAGCATGTTTGCAAGCTAAATGACGTCGGTGTAGAGATGATGATAATGAAAGGAATGCTGATTTTTTGGGGAAAGCAAATTAAGAAAGGAATACGATGCATATTTTCTCCGGTTTCTACAGACGAGCTTTCACCACAGAAAATATCAGTGTGTTTGTGTAACGTTACTACTTCATAATAAATGTGTTGCGTTGCTTTTCTCCCTTCACATTTTCTGTTATGATGACTATTAAATCGAATGTATTGCATTTCACATAATATTGCATCCGACCAGCTAGACCAAAACCACGTCATTATCATTTATTACCGCACAAACACACACCACATCATACCATTCATTCTTTTTCTTCTCATAAGCAGACTTATAAATGCAAGTAGACACATGTTGGCGGAAAATAAGAGAGAAAATCTACTGTTTTTTCTTCGCGCGCGTGTGTGCACAGCAATTATCATTATAACAAGGACAGTGAATAATTGGCTTGAGGAACAAGATGAGATGAGCGTCATCAGCGGAAAATAAACCTTGGTGTGTGGCGGCTTGTGTGTCTTAATTAACGGTATATTTTATTCTTTTGTGAGTCTTCTTCATTTTCTCCACCTCTCCTTTTCTCTCTTTCAGAACAAAAACAAAAATGACTCCCCCTTCCTTACATTCATTCGCTACGTTTCTTCCATTGGAGAAAATATTAGTCATTTTCTCCCCGCCAGTTTGACTACATCGTCATACCAACCAAAGTTATTTTTAGAGTGCGTGAGCCATGTCATTAGGAGAAAGTCGTTTTGAGATGGTAGCGGTTGTGTGTGGTGTCATCGGGAAAAATGAAGTTCAAGTGTGTCTCGAGACCAGACAGAAATTGTGTTTTGAGTTGCTAATGGGAACATGGTCTCTGGCTCTAGAGGAAAAGTGAAGGTAAACATGATTTGTTGTAGAAGCACCACAAAATCATTATTATAGCGGGAAAACTGCTATATAGAATTTACCAAAAGAAAAGACGATTCTCATGCAAAAGCATTTTTTTTAGAAAAAACGAACGCACGAGTCTACGCATTTGTACAGGCAGAAATAGACTTTCACTTTCACCGAGACACACAAAGCATAATAGACAAGATGATGGGAATACTTTAAAAGGAAAATAATAGTACGTTTTGCAACCACGATAAAAGGTTTCGTTCGAGTTGCTTTTGAATTCTGATAGAATAGAAGAAAGCAAAAGAATCATGATGAGGATGCCCTGGTGTGTGCTAATAAGATTCATATCGATTTCTCTCCTTCTCCCTCCTACTGTTTATTGTTGTCAGACTTTCTCTCTCAAAAAGTCAATAAAAAGGAAGGAAAATTTGTGTAGAATAATATTCCTAAATGTTAGAAAACACAGTGTTGCACATCATCAGCATATTTACGCCCTGCAGCTTTATGTTGTGTATTCTCTCTCATCTCATGAAATTTTTCCTCTGGAGAATACACCAAAGAGAGGAAAACCAGACATATAAATAAATAAATAGCTATGATAACATTAACACACATTCAACTTTAAAACATTTCCCATAGAAAAACAAATAGCTCATCTCATAATCGTAACAGTTTGTAGTACTAGCATAATAACCTGGATGATGGAGATGATAATGATGAATCGCAAAATGTAAATGTAGAGGAAAGAGGATGAAGAAGATAGCAAAATAGCTGATGATGTTGATGATAGGATACGTCATTCATTTTCTCTCTGTGTATTTCCGCTTTCCCTAGCTTTCTATCCTTTCACTAGAGTGAGCAGAAACTTTTCCGCTTTTTGGATAAACCGTCGCCGTCATAATAATAATATGCTTTCCCCAAAGGCAATGTTCTAAATAACATGGTAGCTCAAGTGAAAAGTGAAAATGTTGATGTGGAGGAAAAACAGGAGAATGCTAACAAACAGTGACAATGAAGAGAAACAGACGTACTTTCTCTTTACTTATTATTATTATGACAATTCTGTTTTGTGATCTTGTTTTCCTTCAAAGAGGGAAATAAAACAATGCAGAGATAGTGAAAATTTCCAAATGGCAAAATACAGACTACCATTTTCGTGGTTTGGTTTGGTAACACAAGGCAACACTAAAATAAACCTGATATGCATGCAATAATATTCTTCTGATGTGAAATGGATTTTCGGGTATTTGTGTAACTGTGTAAGTTGCTGTTTTCTACTGTTGAAAAAGTGGAAAGACAAGAGGTACAAGAGAGAGAGACAGTATCGCAAAATGCAATCTAGATTGTTGTTGCGGTTTCGTTTGGCTTTTTGGTTTTAGTCGTATGCAAACAAAAATAAATGTAAAAACTGTGTGGTCTTTTTTCCACTCATGCAGATACAAATGGAAGAGACGCATAGCAGAGAAAAGTTTTTCGTTGAATGGGAAACACATTGCAAAAATTTCGATAACTCTGAATGCAGAGACCATCAAAAGAGCAAATGTAAATTAGGCCCTTTTTACACGTTTTGCGCGTTAAAAAAGGAATCACAAGGGGTACTTATACTCTCAAGCCTTTTCTCTCTATTTCTAGTAGAATCGCTGGTTCGATTGAGACGACATAAAAAAGAGGAGATACACAGACATGGAGAGAAAGAGTGGAAAAAAGCCGTCAAACGCACGTGAGAAATCATACATATTATTCGATTTTCACAAGAAAAAAATACAAACCAAGTGGGTTTAAAAAAATAAGTACAGAGAAAATTTTACACTGGCAAACTATATATGACTGTGAAAGTTATGGCACTTCTATTACACCAGAGTAATGTATACTTCATGTCGGCCGACTTATATTTTTTTTATCTAGAGACGAGGAGCAGAAGAGCAGGATAATATGCATGCATGTCCCATTTCAAAAAAATACATAGATTTCCATAGCGAAAGTACCCGGTTTTCTCTCTGGTGAGAAGCTGGTGCTGTTATTATTGCTTGGGAGATGTGTGATGTGATATCTCACTTGGATTGCTGGCTTGTTGAGAGAATTGAGAGAGAGAGAAAGAAGAGAGCCCTTTGAGTTGAGCCTCAAGTAGGACTCACTTCGCAAAATCCAATCATTTTGGCGCACACACCATGAAGTGGCAATCCTGCCACTAACACCGCGTTACAGTACTGGTAAACGGGTGTGCTATCTGTGTGTATAAATATAGTCTATAGAAATATTATGTGGGGAGATGTCCAATGCTAAATTCCAATTTACTGCATGACATCCTTTCCACTGTGTGCTCCTCTCTCACTGACGACAATGTCTTCTTCCACTTTCTCCTCCATTCATTCATTCAACCACTTTTTCCAAATCAAAACACGTTTCAAATGAAAAAAAAATTCTTTGGAATGCAAAAATTATACTTTCGTGTTGACCTACGATCATTACTTTGGATTTGTCACTATTGCCACCGTTGTCGGACAAAAAAAAAAAAGATGCGGAAAAGCGATGGTTTTTATTCATGACAAATTTCTTTTACTTTTAAATAAAATATTATACTTATAATGGGAAATGGTAAAGAGTGAGAGAAAAACTACTTTGCTGTCACTTGTGTGACCTTCCATTTTTCTAAAGCGAGCAATGAACGAGACAAGCCATGAGAGTGCTGTCATGCAATTTATAAAAGTGAACAAGTAGCAGAGGACATAACCGCTATGCTGTAGAGCATCAGGAGATGAAAAAAGAAAAAAAAATTAATAAAACATGAGAAAACGAAAAGAGTTGCTATTTTCTACAAAAAAGAATGAATGAATAAGGATCATGAAGTGATGAGGATTCTTTCGCTTTGTACAACAAGAGCTTTAATAGGAAAAACTGCGAAAGTGCAATGGAATGTCGCAGAAATAGGAAGACGCACACACGCGCCAATAAATACTGAACAAGAGAACAGGAGGAATTTGGAAGAAGAAAATGAAAAAAAAATCACCAGAGAAAGAGAAACAAAAGTAACGTGAGGAGAAAGAACATGCTACATAATAAATATTATACGACACTAGAGTCAAAGTTTCTTCTTTTTATTTTCTGGACAAGAAACAAAGAAAAGGAAGGAGGAAAAGTGCGTATGTATCACTGCAGCAGTGGTGGAAAGAAGGAATGCAACAGGGGGAAAATTACATTGACTCTCTCGCACTTTCTCCTCTTCTCTCACTCCCTTTCTTTTTATTTCCCTGGAAAAAGGAATTACGTTGAAGGAAGACGACAGCGTAGAAAGACGTGGAGAAAGAGAAAATGAATGCTTTCTTTTTCATTCTTTCCTCTTGTGTGTGTGTGCAAGTGTTAAGGGTCCGGGTTTAAAGGCGAATGGAGAAAAGCTACTTTTCTTTTTCACTCCTTCAGTGAAAATCCCAACACGTCTTTGATATCCTGTGCGTCTCCATGTCCAAAAAGACTCGCGTGTGCCATCCACACTTATAGTCTCTCTCCGATCTCCAAGTTTTATAGACACGGCCAGTGTCAAAAGTCTAGTTGGTCTTTACTTTTTCATTTGAAAATGAAATTCAACAGAGAAGTCCCCCACCACAACGAAAAGAAATGCCAGTTCACCGACCCACCTCTCTCTCTACACATTCAATTCTTTCACACGCAAAAAGACAAAAATCTTACATGAAATCCGCTCAAGTCATTTGCCACTTGTCACAAGAGAGCATTAATATTTCAGTTGGAAGTCCATTCGAATGATGTTTTTCTATTTGTACTTGCTTTTCTACTCGTTTATCACATTTGCTTTTGTGACTCTTTCCATCATGATTGACTTGTCTATAAAATATTTTTTTTATTCATTGCCACATTTTTTTTCACAAGCACGAGCGAGCATCTGACAAGCTATGTGTGTAGATATGCATATTAATGTTTCAAATCATGACGCTCATGATGACTGCGCAACCGACCATTTGCCAATGTTTACACAGCAATTAGGCATCTCCTCTGAAAATTTGTAACTGCATAAATAAAGTCTTCTTTCTAAACATCAAACAAAAACTGTGTTCTCTTTCGACAGGAATAGTTTTTTTGATGAAAACATACATTTCCGCTTTTGCTGATGTAGTTATAATTTTTTTTTGCTGCCGCCGGTTCCTCTCTACACTTATATTTATTTTTCCTGCATGTTCTAGATTTTACTACTGCGGTTTTCATTCTAATGTGCGTAGGTTCGTTGGCATTCTATGGTACGCCCACTCTGGCAAAATAGTGTACCAAAACCACTACATATTTAATATGCAGACTTGCTC
>JAQIXW010004486.1:0-11534 GCA_034700685.1 Willowsia buskii
TCTTCCTGTTCTTTGATAAAAAGTTTTTATTGATTAACACATTATCATCAAGAATTTTAGATGGATATGCGGTGAAAATGTCGCCTTCTACATGTGCAATAATGCAATATGCCTTATTTTTATTACAGATATACCCATCAAAACCTGCCAAAATGTTGGAAACCATCTTCAGAACTTGTTGCGACAGCAAGATGTTAGCTTCAGTAAATTTAAATTCTATCACATCACACCACCGGAGAAAGAGGGGTCTCATCAGTAGGACCACATGGACATATAACAATATCCTAAATATTTCCCTGCAGTGTTTCATCCTAGTCATCATTTTACAGGTACGTGGATTTCAAATCTTATTTTGCAATTAAATTGTCCTACTAAAAATACACCAATCAAAAAATCGATTTAAAAAAGATAATTCGGAAAGTCGTGACATCGGTGATTTTGAAATTATCGTTAAATATCGCTGTTAGTGAGTTTTCAATTTCGCTGGCAAAGAATGTCGTGATGTATACAAAAAGTAACTCGATAATAGATAAAAGATTTACTTTACCCGTAACAGGTGTGGTTTTGAAGGTCAGTAATGAAAGAAATCACAACAAACTGCGAGCAATGAACTTTAATGAAAATCCTTATTCAAATCTTACTCTCACTACAGTTGTCTCTATTTACATTACTTCTTTTATTTTATACTGCAATGAGTATGATGAGTATGCATACACGCATGCAAAACATATTTTACAAGCTGGTACATTTCTTCTGATTCTTACTCTTCTGTTTACAAGTGAAATTTAAAACTTCTATTTCGGGCCTACATTTGAGAATACAAGTCATGCAGTGTATACGGGACGAAGGGAGGGGAGCAAATGAATGACAACAATAAACTCATTTTCACCATCGTCATATACACATCACAAACAGTGATATTATGTTCCACTTCCGAATAATATCTTTGTTACTGGTGCAAAAATGTGCATTTGTGATTTCGAGATAGAACTGCAGCGACAGTGATGGCAATCATGGCTCCACTGCCCTAGAACCAATTATTTTGTCAACGTTGAGAGAGATGCGTCCATTATGTTTTCATTTTTTATTGCTCTTCATTCCACTGCCACATTGCAATTATTGTTTTAAGAGTGCAAAACGGAGCTTGTGTAAAAAGAGAGTAAAATAGTAATTACCAAAGAGTATTTTCATGCATGCATTTAGTGACAATACGCAACACACTTGTGAAAAACAACAAAAAATCTCTTGGTGGTTAGGACGGTGTGCGTTTTCAAGAGAGACAGCTAATATTTGTCAAACACTTGCACGGCAAAGTGACGACGAAATGGAAATTAGTACTATTCACATTTTTAGCAAGAATTCTGTTAATTGTCGGTACAGATGACAAAGGAATGTTTTCTATTTCTCATGAATTTCTTTATCTATTTGTCTACACTACTGTGGGTTGCAGTTGTGCCGTGCTGAGTACATTTCTCATGCGGCGAAAGCATAATCTAAATCGGCTTCATGCAACTCACTGCCGAAAATCTTAACGTGGCGTCCCAAAAGACATTTACCTATACAGACACAACAAATAATATGCCTAAAAAATTTTTTGCCAATAGTCGTATAGGCATGTGTGGTTTAATTTGGAAATGAATGAGAAAAGGGAGGAAAAATGAAAAGGATCCGTGTCTAATGCTAATGAAATACATACATGCTTAAATTCACAGACAATAACAACAATCCAAATTTCTTGAGGGCATCATGATTATCATTTTCTCCTTCTTCACGAGATGATACCTTGAAAATGAAACAGGGATGATGATCATGATGACTTGGATGACATGACGGGGAGTGTACACACAAAAGCTGTGTTTCAATGTACTACAAGATCCCAAGTTTTTTTCTTCCTCCTAAATCCACTCATATCAGTCATCGTACACATTATCATGTAAATAAAATAATAATAGTAATGGCCGTAATAACAATAATAGAGACAAAAATGGTTAGGTATAATAATATTCGGCTTAAATGCAGATTTCATTTTTTTCTGTTTACACTCTCGGAGCTGCTTTTGGTTTCCTTATAATATAGCATGAAGATATGTGATACAGACATATATCGTTTTATTCAAAAGTGTAAAATGCGGTGCGGCTGCATCGGTGGTTCTTGTAATCTGATATGTAGGATGTACAGGAACCTTTTTGATAATGATCATGGTACCTACGAACGAACTGGGGGATGATGATGATCAAACTGATGATAACTTTGAGCAAATATACAAATGACAAAAAGTGGGTCAGCGTTTACACGAGCATTTGAGATTTTTTATTTATATGTACTGTTGATATATGGCATTATGCATGACAGTCATCATTAACTATAACGTATGAGATTTTCAGTGCATGTATGCCTTTGTAAACAGCGCATTATAGACACACACGATCTATAAAAACCGTCATTCTCCCTCGCGGTCTTTACGTTTTTGGTGGCAGTGGTGGTGGTGGCAGTAGAATGGGAAGGGGATGAAGACGGAAGAAAATAGAGGAAAGCATGGTAGATTGGCAGTGGCAATGACATTCTTCGCTAGTTGTACTGATTAGTCTGTTTAAATACACACAATTTTGTTGTAGACAGGCTCAACGTCCTAAAAGTAAGAGAGACATTCGTCAACTTGATCTGCAGTACTACAACACATACTTTAGCTCAGCGTGAATAATGTTGTGGCAAAAATAACAAAGAGGACTAGTCAAAATCAAATATATCCTACAATTTACAATACGCGCAATCATATAAATTTATATTATTATCGCGAAGCTTGCAAACAATATAATCTACTACGTGTTAAAACGCAACCGGAGGTTTTTTCTAACTGACGTATCGACTTTTTGAATAATTATCTGCAAAAGAATGCTTATGACAAAGTATAATGATGAAGATTTGAGCAATTTAGAACAACGAAACTTTGGGCTTGTTTCAAAAAGGAACTAATGAGTTTGTGACACCTTTATTTGGCCAGTTTAATGATTAATTATTAGATTTTTTTTGTATTTACCGTGATATTATTTTATTTGCCGTGTCGTTGGGGTATTATGGGAAAAGTTATTTGATTACCTAAATACATGTCGTAGTAAATACTTATTTTATTATTAAGCATTTAAAGTTTGACTCTGAGGTTGTATTCATTTAGATAGATGAGCTCACGAGAGTACCTACAGTACCTGTGCAACACTTTGAATAAGCGCCATTTGAAGTGTGCATGCAAATATAATTTTAAAGAAGATTCAATTTTATATTGTGCAATGTACAGTCATTATGAACTGAATGAAATGCGCACAACTGATGAAAAAATTTAGTTGATCAATTTGTATGCAAAGTTTGCTCATGTCGGGGAAGCCATTGCAGTGTATTTGATTTTAAAGTACACGTAACGTTCAACGGTTGAAGACGAAACGATAGCGAAACTGATGAAAGAGTGAAAAGAACTTTAAAATTTTAATGTCGCTCACAATCGAATGAGCAGCAGAATTTACAGTAGTAATAAAATTCTCTGTATTTAAATTAAGCTCGCAGATGCTTCTTCACGTCCGGTTGATCCAATTACTCAACACCATAACTAAATATAAAGCAATCGTTGTCATTCAAAAGAAATTAAGTTTCCCTTTCAGCAATCAAAATTTTGTCTATCGAGCTGATGAGTACTCTGTTCAAGTAAAGGCGTAAACTTTAAAACAGTCAATAAGCTCACTTTCTTTAATTTGAAATTTTAATGTTTAACTTGAACAGTTAATGTTTAAGATTTGAAAATTTTGAGTTTTATTGTGGTAGTTATACCAATGACATTATGTTGGCTAAAGTGAATCTTAAATACATACACACATGAGCATGTCTTTTAAGCTATTGTGACATACTACAAAACGAAGTGTGGAAATAAATCCGCCATGAATATTTAAAGCATGGAAATTCGATGTTTACGACTACAAATATTTTGTAATCTTTTGCCACCGAATTCTTTGCAATCACAGCTCATTCAGGTGATATAAAAATTGGATGCTAGATGTTAGGCTGAAATGATTCCGTAATGGTTACAACAACCTGAAATTTAATATTTTTATTCGCACATACGACAAGTCGGCAGTGGTACGTGTCGTCATCGTTTGCCCAGTTGTTTCGCAGTACATTATCATTTTTTACAAAGCAGTACTACACGTAAGTAAGAAGAACAATTGGATTAATCCATGCTTTCTCTTATCAAACTCATATCGTAGTAAGTACACATATTATATACTTTAAAGAATAAAGGGGTAAATATTGCAACAATAAGTCATAAGTTGACGTATACATTCTATGAAGGACCCTTCATTGTTCAGCTTACATCCTCTGTCACAACACGAATACGTACTTACTTAATGTTAAGTTTGTAGTTTGTGCACAATTTTCATTTGAATCCATCGACTGTAAGTGCATATAATGTTTAAATTCGTTGTAGAAGCATAAACCATAATTTCTGTGCAGCAGGTACAAACTTTGCCATTCTTAATTTTGGATTTTGCATGTTACAAATTACTTAAAAACAAACTTTGTTGATGTGCCCTAGTCCGTGCCCTATTACGTTACTTGTCTTTCGAAGGTTGGAACAATTTATTAGTTGCGTTCTTGTTCTGTTTTTCTTCACTTTCCCGTTTATGTTGATGCAGAATAACTGAAGGTTAAGAAAGACAAAAGACAACGATTTTGTGCAAATTGATTTATGTAAGACTTTGACAAAGTCAAGTTTGAGTAGTGACAAAAATATATGCAATTTGTACTTGCATGCATAGTTTTCTTTGGCGATTATCATTATTTATGTTTTTTCAGAGGAACTTGAGGAGGGTAAAAATGATTGCTTTCATTTCTCACTCTGCTTGTTGACTTATAAATGAAGACAAGTGCATATATGAGAATATCAAAATACATATTTATATTATAATGCCAAGAAATGCATGTATTATCAACATATACATATGTGTAGATGACCCCGAAAATCAGTGAAATGTGAATGATGGACTTGGTAAGAAGAGTAATGCCTGCGTAAGAACGAAATAAATAGTTTTTTTGAGATCCACTCTACTCACAAAATAAAATTTGATTTGCTGACTGACTGAACGATGTGCAGACATTTTTAATAATGCCAGATCACAAACATTGCATCTACAAATATGAAGGAATAGGAATACTAAATGATAATGAAATTAATCTTGTGATAATGTACGATTAAATGATGTGCTGGTTTATCGAAATATGCTCTTCATACCCTCATGCACTGAAGGTTTGCCCCCAACAACTTATAGGGTTTGCTAGAATGTGAGCTCTAGAAATGAATTTGTTTGTTTGCTATAAAACAACTTTATATTCAGCTCATCTATTTCTTTCATGCTCGTTATCCATTTCGATTATTAGGCTTTTAAAAATACGATACCAGTCAGTTCATTGTAAGGTAGCAGATCTGCGTATCATATCTTCTAGGTGTTCACACAAAAAGCTTTGATGAGATGATCTACATTGATTGCCAAGATTTGCTTGCATTTATAGGAAGGATAAAGACAAGTCTAATTAAAATGCATTAAAGAGGGTATGTGCCTCTTCTTCACAGCTCAGAGTATCAGTAAAATCACTGAAACAGCAAGTGCTTTTGAAACCATTTATACTTCATATCTTGAGTTGTACAGAATTTATCATAAAATAGCTTGATACCATCTGATATAAAATTCATTTTCGTTCATTGTAGGAATTAAATACAAAGTAATGCAATGAATTTTAAAACCGAAACATAAATAATTTTACTGATGAAATGAAAACATCATTCAAATAACACATGATGTTTTTGACAGGAATGAGACAAGTCGTAAGTATCTTGCATACAAAAGATTCGAATCACCTGCTCTTGCAGCGAATATAAAATGCACTTGTGATTCTGTTCTGACTGTGATTTTGTGACTATTGAAATTAAGTCTCTGCTTATATTGACAAAAATCCTAATACCAAACTAACATTACTTCCTAAATGCACTACCCCTTCTTTTTATGTTCATCCGGTCACAATGCAAAAACATTTCCGAAGCAAATCAGCATTGAGCTTACCATAAGTATCTCACTTATCTCAGCGGTCGAGACAAATCCAAGTTTGTACTTCATGCTGTGTAGAAATTGGATTATGAAAAGTATTAATTTTTAGAAGATTCATCCTTTTAATTACTGTGTAATGGTTGTTGAATGAGTTGAATACGCGTAATTAGTGGTAAAAAGGATATGCAAGAGAAGTCATAATCATGGTGAATGCTTACATTTGTGCTTCATCCATGTCTTCGCTTATTTTTCTAAAAATGTTTATAAGGTCAGTAAAGTAAGTACGGTTTGTGTAAGGTAAAACAATGCATGCATGTTGTACGAGATGGAGGCACGCAGTTTTTTATAAGGAATGCTGTAGACCACAAAATTGCACACAATAAAATATGAATCCCCTCGCGAGTTTGATGAACACACAGTTAGTAATCATATACCACACGTAAATATAAGCAAACAAATAACTCGTCATTTTCCACTGTAAAGTGGAGTAGAGACAGACAAACTTAAAGATTTGTCCTCAATGCTTTTCAGTGTACAAAATACATGATTAGCAGTGGCAGCAGATTTGAGGAATCTTTGTTGCAGCGAGCTTAATTTTTGCACACAGCAGAGAGCTCAAAGTTTGAAGACACGTTCATTTATCATTAAAGTATTTCGTTGGTCCTGTTTTATTAGCACGTAGTGCCATATCATCATATTTTAGTGCATTCTTTTTTCACCTACAGCGTAGCAAAAGTAAGATGCTGTGACAAGCGTACGCTCACAAATGAAAATGTATGTTAATGGAAGTTTCCTTGCTGGCGACTGCCGAAGGTGGTCTTTTAATGAAATATGAAGCTTTGTCGCATCCTCATCATCACACACACGACAGTAGTTAATCTAATGAAAAATGACTGATTCTATTCCTTATAGGTTGCCACATGTGACAAATCACCGTCAAAAAATATACAAGATCAAATTGCGGCGGAAAACCGGCTCGGACCATACCCACCGGGCATAGGGGATGAAGCATGGCCCCTTCAAGGCCATCATGACATGCCACAAATCAAAATTCTGCAAGTTCAATGCGAAAAGTCGTACATGAGAGTGAATATTGAGTTCGATAGGCCCTTCTACGGAATGATCTTCTCCAAGGGACACTACTCGGATCCGCATTGCGTTCACCTGGCGCCTGGTTCCGGTCATTTGAGTGCAACTTTTGACATTTACTTGAATGCATGTGGCATGACTTCTTCTGCAAACAACAATGGAGCATATGGACCCGCACCTTCTGGAACATTTATTGAAAACACTATTATCATTCAGTATGATCCTTTGGTTCAGGTCTGGCCCCCTTTCATTTCTGATTCCCTCAAGTTTCTAACAACATTAACTGAATCCAGTGTATCATACTTTTTACAGGAAGTTTGGGATCAGGCCAGAAAACTGAGATGCACGTGGTATGACTTTTATGAAAAGTCGGTGACTTTTCGACCTTTCCAAGTTGACATGCTCCATGCCGTCACAGCCAACTTTCTCGGAGACAACCTCCAATGCTGGATGCAGATTCAGGTAAAAATTGAAGGATTAACGGAAAACACGAGAAAAACAGTTTTATTTTTACTAATGCAAATATGTCAAAACGTTTTAGGTCGGAAAAGGACCTTGGGCATCCGAGGTGTCTGGAATTGTGAAAATCGGTCAGACCATGACCATGGTTCTTGCAATCAAGGATGATGAAAACAAATTCGACATGCTGGTCAGAAACTGCGTTGCTCACGATGGGAAGCGCGCGCCAATTCAGCTTGTTGACCAGTATGGTTGCGTTACCAGACCCAAAATCATGTCTCGTTTCCACAAAATCAAAAACTTTGGTGCATCAGCGTCCGTTGTGTCATACGCCTACTTCCAGGCATTCAAATTCCCAGACTCGATGAATGTTCACTTCCAATGTGTCATCCAAGTGTGCCGCTTCCAATGTCCCGAACCGAAATGCAGCGGAGAAGAACTTTACGGTCCGCCAGGTTTACCACCGGGAATTGCTGGTTTGCTTCAAATCTTTTGCATGGCTTATTGCATGTTATGGGGCAGCGCAAAGCTTGTTATTTGTATTATTGGGAACACAGAAAATCATGTATTTAACATTAACATTTACTATCCGTACAGATCCACGAATTCCACTTGGTGCGTTTTCGGAAAATAAAGAAAAGATCGCAGGAACGCCAGTTCCACAACTTTCTTCAGAGGACGAGCAGGAGACAGCCCAGAGTGTCCAAACTTCTCAGAAGGTCCTTCCTCCACCTCCTCCAACACAGGTTCAAAAACTACAAGCCCATTCCTCACATCTCCCCCCACCTCCAGGCGGTTTCAATAAACAACATGGAGCACCACGACCTCTGCCACCACATCCAAGTCACGTCATGCTACCTCCACCACCTCGTGGCCTCGCACCTAGCTATCCCAATGTTAAACGTGAGGGTACGGTTGCTGATGCCGTTGAGGAAGAAGATGATGAGGAGGAAGAGGAAGACGAACGGGAACCTTCCTTTTCCGCTTTGGGTGGACGACCAAGATCCGTTGATTTTGAAAAGCTGGAAAAGCAACAGGGACATCAAACCCATAGCCGGAAACAGCGATCTACTAAAAACGATTCTGACGATCATCACTTTGTTGTACGCTTCAGTCATGTATACAAACGGGAAGCTCAAGAAATGACCGATGTCGAGACTACCAGAGTTATTCAGGTACTCATATTAAATCGAATTTCACTAACATTACAAATACAAAATGAGTAGAAACATAAACCAAGCCAAGATGTAAACCTATATAATTTAATACTTTCGACTTTAGGTGGTGGCTCCTGGAGACGTAGCATTCAACCTGGGCGGAGCCTCAAATGCTTCAGCTGAATCTGTTGTCGTTGAAAGCACAAATCGCTCTGACATTGACGGAATTTGCATGTCCGTTTCCTCCTTTGTTGGAGGATTAGTTATGCTGTTACTTCTTCTAGTGGTCGCATCCCTTGTGGCTGCTTTCCTTTTTGTTCGTGTTCGCTCAATCCACAAGAAAACTGCCATTTTCGCAAGCGGATTCGATAATCCTGACTACTTGAAGCATCAAACTGGAGCCAATTAAAATCGCTGATCACCCAGCATATTATTATACAAAAGTCTACCGACCGAGAGATAGACGTTATTTTTGCATGTATCTTTTGTATTTTTGAACAGGTGCCTTTCTTCCCACAACGCTACCTATTCTATCAGATTTTCTTGATAGTTTGTTGTACTGACATTATTACAATTATTAGGAACCTAAATTAATTAACGAGTGGTTAAAGTAAAAGAGAAATAATTGAACTTTTGAAGTATTAATAGTTTATCAAATGACGAAGGAGAGAAAGCTATTTAGCGATGCCATTTACTTGTAGTATATTAATGATTGCACTATATTCGTAGAAATATGAGATGTTATATGCAAAACTTTGTTTCATGTTTTTAGATTAGTAGTGTATACGATAGTGCTTATATAATTTCAGATAATATACAAATCATAGAAATTCTAAAATAATCCTTCACCGACCTAATGGTTATAGCTTGTACCATTATTGTTCTATTAGATATAATAATTTATTGTCCAACGCAATGCATACCGAAACGAATGTGAAGAATCAATACATGCATGGAACAATGCAATAATGCAATCTAGAAAACAATTTAATTAATAATCTGTGTGCTGCGAATTATGAATCTTATGAAAACAAAACTGTTGTTAAATTGTAAGCTTTGAATGACTACATGTTCGCTGCGCTATTATATTAACCGTTTTTTTTCTTCATGTATTTTTAAATTATTGTGTAAGTAACATTATTTCGCTTGATCTACAGATAATTGAATTATAGTGGATTAAATAACTCTTATTTTTATACTGTCACTCACTGCACCATTTTTATATGCAGTAGTTCTGTAAAGCATGTTATGAATGCTACGTATTTCTAATCTGTTGAAAAAGTACTATTATTTTAGTGGTAACGGTTTATGTTCTTGTTTTGTTTTTATTTAGGTGTAACTTACAATACCACCCTTTAACGGCTTTTGTACTATGTTTTGTCATTGTCATAATAATAGATGTGAACTACTGAGAACACAAGAGAGGGAGACGAGAATGTACTAGATTTTTAAGAGCAATATATTTTGTACTGATATTTGTAAACTGTAAATTAGGTTTAAAATTATTTGAATGGTTGGTTTATGATGACATATTATAGATGGATGACGTAGTTTCGTAGTGCATGTGGTGCATGTCTAATTAGAGAGTATTGTTAGCTTCCATTAAATGTGTGTTTGAATAATCTTTCAATTGTGTTTTTACCATAATGTGGATTGTTTGTGCTCAAAAACGCAAAAATATAAGAATGTAAAAATTAAGTTTGCTGTTTTGTATAAATTAAAAGTAATAAATTATTGTTCAAAGACATCCATGTTTCAACTAAGTTACTTACGAAGTAAAACAGATAATTTGGTCCATAAAAAATGTTTCCCAAAAAAAATCTGATTTATAATTGCATGGAACACAATACACTAATTAATGCTAGGGACATTCTGTTAAGTAATGTGCAAACAAAACTCATTTGATCTAAATCAAGATAATATAATTTTCGAAAATATTTATTTGAAACAACAATAGTAAATACAAAATAAAAATGCTTTTGAACTAGTATAAAGTTTCATTAAAGTCGCAGTATGCCCCTTAATTTATCGACTATAACCAGACTGTGGGGGACCATACGATGGAGCTGGAGTTGGCGGGGGACCATATGAGGGAGGAGGACCATATGATGGAGGAGGACCGTAGGAGGGAGGTGGTCCGTAAGATGGACTTGGAGCAGGTCCATAGCCACCTTTTGATGGTCGTGGCAACTTTTTTAACAAACCTGGAATCAATCCGAGCGCTGCTAATTTAACCAAGATGGCTTTTTTAATTAGCAGTTTCTTTTTAATGAACCGTTTTTCCCGGTGACGAGCTTCAGGAAGAGATACGGGAATAGCTGAAATTCTCAATGCCCCCGACGACAAAGCTTGCTCAGTTAAAGACATACTTTTAGTCTGGTCTACATGCTGTTCTGAGGACGCGGTTGTGATTGAACATAGCAATACTGATAACAACACCGCAATCCAAACTGCGACCTGTTTGAATAATCACATAGTATACATTTTAGTAAACTTCCAAAAGTAAATTATGACAAAACACATGCAAAATTTAAAAATCGTACCCATCCACACGTTCTCATTTTGAAAACTTCAATGTTTTCGCTCGCTATCGGTGTCAGATCGTATTTTACTCGGAAACAATAATAACTTTAAACATTCCCAATAGAGAACTTGTTAATCACACTATATGCGTTCCACCACTACTTGATAAATACTTCAGGATTCAGGGTCCCCTTTAGTTTTTATATGTGTGACCAAACTT
>JAQIXW010004487.1:0-11533 GCA_034700685.1 Willowsia buskii
AACTTTTATACCAGTCATCCTCAGGATATTTTGGTAGCAAAGACGGAACATATACGGGCAGAAGCGTACGAAGAATCGCTGGAAATTTTGTGAAAAGAAGGTCCCTCGACTGAAAGTTTGTTACGTGGACCAACCAAGATTTTTCACTGAATCTTTTAATATCTTCGTGAAAATTGTCAAGGTTGATAAAAGTCACGTTCAGGTATTTTCCAAATCCATGTAGCACGTTTTTAGAACATTCGATTTCCTTCGGAAATTGCTTTAAGAATTCCCTTTGAAATGGATAATAATATAAAACTCTCGACTTATTGGCGTTAGAAGCGTAGATATGCAGACAGCAGAAAAGAAATATGAAATAAATTGTCGTTTTCATTTTGAGAATCGTATTCTTCTTTTCCGTTAGATTTTTCTATAATTTAGAGTGAGATATTCCAAATATTGTTTAGCTCGACAGCAAATTTTATTTTGTCGGATTCAACTAATGGATCCATCGTTGTATTTGCTATTTGCTTTTGCTATTTGAGTTATTTTGAGTGGTATATTATGTGACAGCATTTAAAATACTTCTTGATTATTTTTTTGCTACGTAAGACATAAGATATATGATATGTGTCTATGTATGTACATACATATAGTTATGCTTTCGTAATATATATAGACGCTAATAGTAAAATAAAAAGGGAAATAGGTTTCGGGCCTTGAAAGTTAAATTATTGGCCTTCCGTATGGATTATTTGGCCTCGTTTTCGAAATTTTTTAGAGGCCAGTTACACCTGGAATTTTGGCCCCTATGGTTGGGATCTTGGCCTATTCTATAGGTACTCTGGCCCCTTAAAAACTTGGACATTTTTTTTCATGGTATAACTCAAGCTTTTATACACGAATTCAAGCGCTCAATGTGTTAGTTGCATACACTCAGAAATTAATACCATCAATAAAGATATTGGACGTGAAAAGCATATCGTTATGGAGTCAATTTTAATGTTGATGATGCGGAGATCATGGATGTCATTTTGAGCTTGGCAATGTTATCCGATTAGCTACAGATGCTATCTTTCGAAATCTTCATGATACAGGTAAATATTAACCACATGCAGAATATGTTTAAAATGGCAGCAATTCTAGTCTAGATTGATCATCCAATTTTTGAACATGAATACTTTGCTTTACATTTATTTGCATGAATTTCTTTTGGTACCTACTGATATTAAAAAACGAAGACATTTATGCCCAAACACACGACAAACGTATGTAAATAAACTAAATGACAATTACTAGTGTTCCTCATCACCACAATTGACAAATAACTATTGTCTGTGTGTCAGATATATTTTAAGTCTGCGAAAGTATACTTTCAATATCAGCAACAAAAAATAATTACTAGCCAATACTTCATATTCTTTTTATGCATAATTCCTCCACGCATTAATGTTTGATGAAGATTTAGAAAAAAAGGTTAAAGTTATTCCGAGGCTAAAAACTCAACCGGAGGTGTCAAAATTCCAGGTGTAACTTGCCCTTAAAATTTGGAAAACGAGGCCAAAAAATCAATACGGAAGGCCAGCAATTTAACTTTTAAGGCCCGATAATCCCTTCCCAAATAAAAACCGTTAATATAACATAATAACTAGGATGTCTTTTATAAATAAGTAGATCAATATATTTCAAATGGTTCATATATATGTCAATATATATTTAGTATAAGGTTGTAATACTTCAAGAATTACTTTTAGAATCGAATCTTGCAAATTAGCCGAGTGATGTATATTGGCTATGACACAATATTAGGCGTCTAATTGGATTAATATGTCAAAAGACTAAAAAGGTAACTTCCTGTCTTTTAATCCACCTCTGCCGCATCCCGAAGTGCTTGTAAAGTGACATGTTTCAATTTTCGGAAGTCTTCCATTTTCTCCGCATACCAGAGCGCGGAATGCCCTTCGTCGTCAATTGCTTCCATGTCAATTGGTTGCTTGAGTAAGGCCATCACAACTTCGTCCAGGTTCCTTCTTCCCATGGTGACGACAGTGTGGAGAGCTGTCCGCTGGTGAGAATCCCTCGCATTCACATCGCACCCGAGCGAACACAAGTAGCCAATTGCCTCCACATTTCCAAAGAAAGCTGCAGTGTGAACCATTGTCTGTCCGTCGTTTTCTCTCCTCTCCGGATCTGCGCCGAATTCAACAAGTGCCTTCAAAATCTCGATTTCCTGCAGTCCGATAACCGCTGAACACAGTAGTGTGGTGCCTTCACAACCTGAAATGTTGAAGTCCTTGGTGACATGAGCAGCGATTAGTGCCACTGTTTCAACTTTAATCGTGACAAATTCAAAACAGTACTGCAGCTGAATACTTCCTCTTTTGTTTCGCATCAGAAAAACATCTCCACATCCATTCTCGAGCAAAAGTTCAGTCAACCTGTGAAACTCTTCCGGAGAAAAATAACCTGTTGCACTTTCGACTAGTGTATCGCCATCTTCATCAATTGCTCTTGCGTCGGCGCCATTCGCCAGCAGAAATTTCAACAATCTCAAATCCACTCTGCTCATCATGATAGGAGTTGAATTAGCCGAAGGTTCTCTTTCTTCAAGGAATGCTGGGTTAATCTTCAACAAATGCTCAATGATCTCGATTCTCGCGTCGACCACTTCCTCCGAGTCGTTCAAACTGTTCCAAGTGCAGTAGTGTAGCAGACCCTTCATTCCGAGCACGCGCTGTTCGTATTTCTGGAAAAGAAAGAGGAAACTGGACAAGTCCCCTCGATGGCAGGCAGCATGGAGGGGCGTGTACTCCCAGACTCCAAAACATTTCCATCGAGTTTTAATCTGGTGGAGTGGCTTCCCCTCCATTTCCTCCACAAAGGAACAGCACTCCTCCAACAGAATGGTATTTGATTTCCTCATCACTTTATAGAGTAAATCTGTTTGGCAATAGGTTTGGAATGATGAGTGGTCTTTGAATGATTGATAGTGGCGGGAAATCAGTCGAAATAAGTTTTTAAAATCATGAAACGCGCATGCCTCCAAGACGCGGAAAATTTGAAGGAGGAAGTCGTCCTCCGAATTTGATAAGTTTAGAGTGATTTGGGACCGTTCCAAGCAGGTGTTCAGGAAGAAACACAGCGTCTCATTTTGGAAAGAGTTGGAGTAGAATCTGAATTCCAATGTAGCTGAAAGACGCGATACATTTCAAATCATCATCATAATTTTTGAAATGTAAGTATATTTAAATCCACGGAGATTAAAACTTGCCTGCCAAGTCATCACAGTCGAGAGAGCGCAGAGCATCCACTAATTCCACCAACGGTGGTTGCCTCTTGCTGTTCTGGGTCCACTCATAGAGGAGCAAACAAAAGCCATCATAATATTCCTTGGGCAGGTCTTTTTCTTTGTTAAATTTTAATTGGCCATGAATCGCAGAGATGTCTTCAGGACCGAAATTTAGAGCTCGGGCAAGTTTCACCCACTCCTCTCGACATTCAACTCCTTTGGAGCCACTCGACTCATCCCAAACAACAAAGACTGAGCATTCTTCATTGAAAATATAATATTGAGTATTATTAATTGTTCCAAATTATTTAGTTATATTTACATACTTAAACAACCAGATATTTGTAAAAAAAATTACCTGGGGTATCCAACATAACTCCTCCGTCCGATCCTTTGACATCAAGAATCTCGAATAAGAGGATTTCGCGCAAAACAATAAGATTTGCAAGAGACCTCTCATTTTCATCCATTCGACGAAGGGAAGCTACCAACCAGTCAGCCAAAATGAACTCTGCGTAAGTTTTATGGAGAAAGCGGATACTTTCACTGCCATGTAAACTTTCTCCAAAAGTGAGGAGTCCCACTCTGTTTACATCCTCACGCAGACTTAAAGCTGCTTGTGACGACCGTGTTTCAAAATATTTCAAGAAAGCGGAAGGCAACAAAAATTCTAGAGCCGACAGTTGGTGCACACGCAGAACCTCCGTTCGTCTTTTCTCGTCTTTTATCGTTTGAAGTCGAATTTTTAACAGTTTCTCGTACATCTCATGAATAGAATTTATTCTCAAGGAAATATCACAAGGTTTGTCAGATGACCTTGCATTTCTCTTTGCGGCTTTGTGGTAAATCTCTGCCAGCATTGAACATTGCAGTGGCACCCCAGTGATGTCGTTCTCTTTGGACGAAAACTTTGACCTCATCTCAGCCACAAGAAAGCTTGCAAATTTTTCAAGATTGGAATGACTTGAGATGCTGTAGTCTCGATTCCACGTTTCTCTGAAGAATTTGGTTTGATCGGACTCGCTAAATGGAAGGATGTTGAAGGAGAGGGTGCCCAGAGCTCGCTCTAATTCCACTTGTCTGTGGACTCGGGTTGTGATGTAAACTTTTACCCCTTTTAATTTTATTGCGAAAGACTTGAGGTGGTAGGTGGCATGATGCAATTGAGGAGTTGGAATTTCATCAAAACCGTCCAGAAATATTTCTACTTCTTCGGGTTCGGTCATAAAAACTTGGGTGAATATCTCTTGTCCAACTTCATTTTCGGACATATGCTTTACGATATTTTGCCAGGTGTTTTTAGTGGCTTTGTCTTCTGCCTTGGCATTATCCGGTTTTATTCCAAATATTTCTGTGAAATTTGCGTAGATGATATACTTCTCAGGGTTTTGGGATCTCCGGCGTTGACAGAGATTTGCGAGCAGTAGAGTTTTTCCCATTCCGGGGTTGTCTGCGATACAGATGTCGTCGTGCAAGTGAGCCTGGATTTGATGAAGGTTGCCGTGCGTCTTAACCCAGTGGAAATTTTCATTTCTGTAATTGATTAGGTGCACAGAATTAAGTTTTGCCTGCTCACAAATATTCTCAAAATGGGCAGGGGACTCGAGTGAAATGAAACGGACAGTGAGATCTTCCGCTTGGCGATTAGACTTGTCAACTCTGTGCTTTCCTGAGAATTCTGACAACTTGATAAGGCTGATATTCTGAACTACAAAAATGTCAGGACATTCCACTTGAAAGAGTTTTGGGTCGATTTTGCGCCTGGTGGAAAGCATTCTAGGAATGTAGACTTTAGGAATCTCTGGGATGACTTCACGGGTCAAATGTATTTCACCCGGATTCAGCATTTTTAGTATCATGCTGCCTTTAAAACTTTCCTTAATTTTATGTTGTTGCGTTTCGTTAAGTTCACTTAGGATTGACTTGAGACTTTTTGTGGAACCCAGGAACAGAACTTCCCTGCCAAGTATTTCATTCTGCGTTCTTTTGTGCAAGTCAGTCCACCTGGTATTTTCTCCAATTTCCATTTTAAATTCATCATACAGCGCGTCTAGACAATTAAATGACACAAAATTAGTTATGGTGAAAATCTACAACGAAATGTTTGTTAAAATATTGACAATATATCAAAATAACACTTGTAATTTACAGCTGTACCTGCGATAGCTTTCCATTCACAGCCATCCTCAAGAATATCAATTAATGCTGACATTGTTGCCTTCGACCCATTCCTTGATCTCCAGTCGATCAATAGATCTGAAACAATTTTCGCGATATCCTTTAAGTCTAACAACAACTCCTGCCTCAGTTTATCCACATCGTCTTCATGTGTTCCCAGATGAAGTGCAAGAGTAAACCAGCTTTTAAACAAAACGGATTTTCCTACACCTTTGCACATTGTGGTAACAAGTTTACTGAAGGAGCAACCTATTTTTAACAAAAATTATTATGATTTTTTAAATTAAAAAAAATAAAGATGCTTCATTTTTATATAAGTTTACCTTCATCTCCAACAATTAAATTATTCATTTTGAACACCTTTGGGTACACTTGGGTTTCCTTTTCACTTCTTAAAATCACATAAGCTATTGTTTAAAAAAACCAATACTTTAAAAACTAAATATTCTACAAATCCAGAAGAACAATTAATATAGCTTTAACACAATTAAGGATCATACGACCGACTAAAAAATGGCTACCAGACTGACAACGAAACAGAATTTTATCAGTTGGGCATTTGAGACGTAAGTTGTAAATATTCTGCAGTAAAAATGCACATCACAAGGTAAACACTTAACCTTTATTTCCACAAATTACTCATCACTTTTATATGGCAGCATGTAATATAGTATGGATGATAAGATAGCTGGCGATAAAATGATGTAATGCAAAATATGTATCAGCCAATCAGCCCACTTTGCAACAATTTTACCTCAGTATTGAAAATGTCTGTTAAGTGTAATTTATAATATTTTTTCTATCCTAGTTAAAATTTGTCTTTAACTAAAAATGCGTAAATTATTATGTTTCATTGCTGACCGTAGCACCTAAAACTGTAACGATATTAGTATTTTTCCCTTAAATTCTGCTTTCGAAAGATACGAACTTTATCTTGTTTTTTCTTGGAAAAAGTGTGAATCATATGGATTTGAAAGGATGACAGTTGAATATGTGATAACAAGTGCGTCTTCTCTGATTCAATTACTCATGCGATAAAATTACGTTTTATTATGATTACAATATTTTTATCAGTGATACCGCATAAATCGAGAATAAAAACATGTAAAGCATGTTGATATATTAAACATTAAATCTTTTACTTCCTAGCAAGCATCAACCTCAAACGTTGCCCAAAATTCCCTAACCTACCAAAGCCTAACTGGTTTTAACATTCATCATAATTATTAAAGCCTTAACATTAAAAAATTACTATCAATCATACTAATTACAGTATAAATATTTACAAATAAAGCATCGTGATGAAAAGCTTTATGCTTGATTCTCTCAAATAATTAGGTAATACATAATTCTACTCCACTATAGGCAGCATGTGGGGTATTGGTATCCAAAATATCACGCGAATCCGTAGCCCTTGCCTGCATGAATGAAATATTATACTACTCAGGCTCCAAAAAGCGTATCCACCTAACAGCAAATGTGTTTTAATATAGAATAATAGAAAGCAAAAGACTTTTCCCACCCCCGCAAACCAAACCTCTTCAATCATAAAGGTCATTATACCACAGAGCAGGCCAATTCCTAAAACAGTAAAAATCACTAAAATATTACCCGTAATACCCGGTGCTATAAACTCATTACGCTCCCAACTAGCCCTCAAGATACGTTCAGAATATGAAAGTGAAATTTTTGCAAGTTGTTTCCAAATTCCTGTTTCAGCGGCTAGCAGATTAGCTCGAATCACAGCATATTTTGGCCAGAAACCGTAAAGACCAACAATCTCAGTGCTTTCAAAAAGCGCTTCCTTCCCAACGTTCACATTTGTACGACCATCTCTTCGCAAATTTCTATACTGGTTAAGGCATTTTGAATATGGCAAAATTACCGCAGATTTATTACAACTTCGTAAAATTTTCACCAAACTTTTCTCTTCAATTTCTTTGATTGCATCAGTAAATTCCAAGCCAGATCTGTAGTTATACATGCCGGGTTTCAAAAACGCTTCAAGTGCCATCTCGCTCAGATTCGAATGCACGACTGAGTTAAGGGCGATTGACTGAATGTAATTAAATTCAGATTCCTTGACGTTTTTGTTTGTGGAAGATTGAGAAAAATTTAAATGGTCTTCATTTTTGCTTCTTAGCATAGATTTAGCAATCCTATAAACCTCCG
The DNA here is from genome assembly GCA_034700685.1 of Willowsia buskii. Classification (NCBI taxonomy): domain Eukaryota; kingdom Metazoa; phylum Arthropoda; class Collembola; order Entomobryomorpha; family Entomobryidae; genus Willowsia; species Willowsia buskii. The sequence continues at coordinate 7,619 of JAQIXW010004487.1, forward strand.
CTTGATATTGGATGGTCACCTTAGCGACAAAAGTGTCACTGCATATTAATACTAATATTACGCTATCGTTTTGTCCTATTGCCTTCCACTTTGAAGAAATCGAACATAGTTTACGCTCATTTCCTGATATATATGGCAAGAAAAAAAACCATGAAAATGTGGCCCTAGTATATATATTAAAGCCGTCTGCGAAAAGTTGACTAAACATTTCATATGGAATTGGACTTCGGGGGGCTATCAGATTGTACACGTTAACATTTTTGTATGCATTGCTTACGATGACTGCTGTAAAAAGTAATATTATATTAAGTGGTGATATACTGCGTAAGTTAATCATTTCATCAGGAAATGGGTTTCCTTGTTCGAGCAGCATTTTCATATAAACTAATCCAAGACGAAATCTATGTCCGATATGGTAATAAAAAGTGACTAAAGAGACACATGTTATTAGTAAGACTACCCAAACCGGTGTTTCATATGCCTGCACAAGTTCAGAGAAAGGAAGGGAAGGTATGGGACGTTTCCCACAGCTTATAAATCTCAATCCTTCCAGTGGTCTATCGAATTCAGTAAATGCATATAAAATAGCGCTCTTGAGCATTCGTGCGCTGTAAATTGAAGAATATAAATAAAGTTCCCTGCTTAACTGTTCTTCTACAGACACTCCGTTTTCACAGATTTTGATATACCCATCTAATTCACTCCAAGTGTATAAGCTGTAGTTTGAGAATATTGATGTCCTCAGCAGAGCAGAATATTTTCCCGGATTGCTTTTAAGTTCATCTTGAGAGTTGTCGCGATTCTCACAACTAAAAAAATGGGATTCTGAATATGAATTAAGAATGTGAGAATGAAAATATTGTGAAACACTATGAAGTACTATGTGCATCATTTCTTGAGGCTTTAGGTGATATGGTGTTTGAACAAAAGTTTCAAAGGCAGGTGTTTGAGCATCATACTGATAATAAACAACTTGATTAAGAAAGTTCTCACACTCGTAATGGCTCTTTATCACACTTTTTACCATCAAGTATGGTATTAAATTGATATATGTTTGCGCAGATTTGTCCAAGATTAAAAGATGCAGATTGAGATTTGTTGACGGACGAAGTGTGAACTTGGAGTCGATCTTTTCCCAGGACTCTATATCATTAGTTCGTTGGAATGTCCAGGTAGAAGGGTAGCTGAGACTATATGTGTCTTTTATGATGACTCCGTTGAGTTTGGCAAGTGGCCAATCAAAGAGGATTTCTTCTGGTGGATATACCCCAATTTTCAACTGATTGTTCCAAGGTTTCGCTGCTATACTGTATTTATCGAATTTTATCTCTGAACACAAAATGCCAAATTTACTCTGGTGAGTTAGATAATCCGAGATTTCACATTGTGGATTTCCATAAACTGTTATTGGAATATTTTTCGTTTGATTCCAAAACTCGTTTAAAGGAATCCAAGAAAAGTAATCGATTTTGGTATACAAATCCCTGTCAATTCATATCACAAATGGGATTAATCAATATGATATTTTTTAATATATATATTATAAGTCTTGAAACATTTTCTTAGATTTTTTACCTATAATCATCTGGATTTCTTGGGGCGAACCTTTCAATGTAAACGGGTACAAGTGTGCGCAGAATCACTGGAAATTTTGTGAACAGCAGGTCTATGTAGTGAAAATTTGTGACATGAACCAACCAAGAATTTTGACTCACTGTTTTAATGTCTTTGTGAAAGTTATTGAGGTTCAAAAAAGTCACGTCCAAGTGTTTTTCGAATGCGTTTATCGCCTTTTCCGAATATTTTATTTCTTTTGGAATGTGTTTTAGGTAGTCACGTTGAAATGGATAAATATACAAAATGTTTCGGGGTATATTGGCTTGCGAAATATAAATCTGCACAAAGCAGTTAACTAGGGAGAGAATGATTTTCATTTTGAGAATCATTTCATAGTTTTTAGCTTTGTAAACCTAACTTGTTTGTGCTTTCTTTATTCGTGTGCTTATTGTCATATATTATTTCTGCATAGTGTTGTTGCTATCCTACTTTTGAGTGAGATATATGTAACTGACTAAAAGTATATAAATACTTCTCTTTCCTGTTTGCTTTAATACACAGAAACGTATTCATGCATGGATGCCGATAGTAAAGTATAACATTCCAAATTTAGCATGTCCACACGTGGCTCTCAATATAACTGGTTTGACTGTGCAAAGGACCCTATGCCTTTTTAACGGGGTCTGGGCTAACCGGCGGTCAGTAAAAAGTTATATATCAATCGAAAGCCCTTGTCAAGCTGAGTATTTTTGTCAATGGGCCCAAGTCTCAAAACTGCTGCGATGATGGTGTTATGAGGGGTCAAAAAGGCCAGATTTAACATGGTGGTAAATGGGGCTTATAATGTATTTTTATTTTTGGATAAAAAATATGGCTGGTCACTTAGCAAAAATGCATTATTTATCAAAAATGATTACAAGGAACTCTGTAGCACCTGCGTATTAGCAAGATTATTTTATATTTTTTGTCGTGTATTTTGTCGTAATATATTGACAGAGAAGCTAATTTTATTTCATTTGTTACATAGCATAACGGACAAATAAAAATTAAGACGGAAAAGTGGTTAACAATAGTTCGATTTTTTAAGTCTCAACTGCTTGAATGTCTTGCATAAACTTGTATCTATATTTTTAGTAAATCAACATTTATAAAAGAATAAATATGTAATATTTGGTATAAAGCATGAGATAATGAAAAAGGCTGTACTAGGAAGCCCAAGCATTATTTTTGTCAACGCACGAGATGTGAAAAACCATTAGGCAATTAAATATGGATAAACGTGCCCAAATGCTTGCAAAACTATCTTCCTGTCTTATGCATGGTGAAACATGTTTTTGAAGTATTTCGTAATATCGTTTTTTAAGCACGTTTTATCAGTCTTTACCGCAACAGCATACATAAAAAAGCTGCATATATCGTTAATACATAAGAATGTAGGGAAATTCCAAATTAATTTCCCGACAAACTTATCATCAGTACTTGCTATCAATGTACAACACGTTTCCATATAAATACCAGTTTAAATTAGTAAAATAGGCAAGAAGCAAATGGGTTACACATATGAGCTTACTTTACGATGAATTTTTGGGAACTAATTTTCCCTGTGGCTTTGTTACTGCATTTTTCATCATATTATGAATTTGTATCAGCTCATCATTAGCTATATGAAGATCAATATATAAAATAATCCGTTGTTACTCTAGAAGCTATTTCCTCTTTACAATTCCATTTATGAATGGTGACTTGTTTTGGCAGATCACTCACTGAGAATCATGTACAAATATCCACACCGAATACTTTGTCACAGACACTTTTAATCTTTGTGGACAAATCCTTCTCATTATGGCTTGTCATCGGATAGGATTTTACTCTCAAGATGTTCAGCACATTCTAAACGACGTTCCAAATCTTATCCTGTCGGATCCCCTGACAAATCAAAATTCATCATCAGCAAAAATTGTAGTAGCGCTATTATATTCGATAACATTTCTCTGCCTCAGTTTCCCGTTTTCTATTGCAACCTATCCACTTTTCAAGCCTAACGACCCAATTCAAAAAATATTTGGTGAAAGTTTACTCGTTAAGATAATAGCAGTGCCAGTATACGAAACGGTAACGTTTTATGCTTCAAGTAGTTTATGTGCAGTGATCACCTTTCTAATGACATATGTAGAAATGCTGAGAATATATTCAAGCAAATGTTTTACCGCAGAAAGAACAACAGTGTCCAAATTTTACAGTTGCCTGAGAAAGTTCAACATTGTGAGAATTCATCTTAACATTTTTCAAATATCACAAGTGATTTTCACTTTGTTGCTATAAGTGTGGGAAATGTAATGGTAACCTGTGCTGGCTACT
>JAQIXW010004488.1:0-11531 GCA_034700685.1 Willowsia buskii
GCAGTCCCCCCTTTCCCCCCTTTGTACTCGGCAAGGAACGGATTATAAGGTGCAGAGGGCCTTAATCTCGTGATATTCCATGCCTGCACAGGAGGACTCAGAGACCCGATAACCTGATTCTCCACGGCAACGCTCCCGTTCGACCCCAAGCTCTGCGTCTGCTGCTGAGAATGCTGCTGCAAAAGAAAAACGCGAGAAAAAAAGAAAAAAACGATAAGAGAAACGATAGCAACAATAAGATACAAGAAAACGCACAGATTTTTTCAGAGAAAAAAAGCAACCCACTTTTTTTTATTTTCCATTAAAAAAAGTGTACAGAGTATTTGCAACGATCACAATAGCACACATCACCAATGGAAACAACACTCAATCCCCATCATCAACCCGAAGATTAAGAAACCAACAAGCATACATCCCAGTAACGAACCTCTCCTCCCCCTCAATCTCCCTGACGACAGTGACAGCGTCCGAGGAGTAAAACTCCCTCTCATTCCCAGAGCTCTGCTCCCCCAACCCCGAGTCCACAGAGTCATTCGACCCGAAATCGAAAGCGTCCTGCCTCACCAGCACCCTCGACCTTCCCCCCCCCCCCCCCCCGCCCCCCCCCCCCCCCCCCACCACCTCCACTAAAATCCCTAGGCAACGACACACACTCCCTATCCCCAACACTGACGGTCTCACTCCCATCAAGCTTATCGATACAACTGAGGCTCCTCGTCACGAGCTCATCACCCCGGCAACCAGAGCTCAACTTTCCCCTGTCATCGCAAACGTGAATGTTACTGAGACAAGCGTGTTTCCTAAACTCCCCAAACCCCACAGACCTTTTCCTCAAGCACACATCATCGTCATCACAACAACTGGTCGCGTTAGCAACGGTTCTAAACTCCCGTATAAACTCGAGACTCTTGCTGACGATTAACCCTAGCTCGTGGAGCGCCTTGAAGTGCTCCACCAACCGGACGAACGGTAACGACTGGTGGTAACCAACCTGGCTGTTAGTGTGAGCTCCTGTGCTGTAGCATCTCGTTGCCCGTAGCAACTCATTCAGGTTGGTCAGCCAAGTGTTCCTGATCGCTGGTGTGGGGCACTGCACTAGGATCGGGTGGAGCGTTGGACCTGTAAATAGACGGGTGGTTAGTAATTGCTTGAAATTAAATTATTTTATCTTATTACTTTACTCACCAGAAATCTCAAACCCATTCGTTAACGAATCGTCGCCATCGCAACAAGAAACTGTAACTCCGCTCACGTAGATTCGGCTGTAAATTCAACGAATGGATTAGAATTTGCTGAAATTTACAAGAAAAATTAATGAACACTTACCCTTTGTACGTAAGCGTGTTGCTAAGGTTATCATACGCCAATATCAGAATAGTGTTCGAAAACAGGACAAAGTATCTCGGCTGCTTATCCCTCCCAACAAACAGCAAATTCATCAAAATAATATCCCCTAGCAACGACACATCCGGCCCCTCAAAATCTTTAATAGCCCCAGGGGTGAGGACCTCCAACTCCATCTCCTTCTGTTTCCTGAGTGACGTCAGGGATTTCTATGGCAACGATAACTCGAATGCAATCTCAATCTCATTTAAAAACACGAATTAAAATGCTATTCAAAAATCACCTCAAGATTCCGAAAAAAGATGAGCGACCTCTGAAGGGACCCCCTATCCACATCCCCGACCCCAACGTATCTCTCCAGCTCACTAAGTGTATTCCCATACTTTTCAATTCTCCTGAACGGAGCGCTAAGGCACGTGATAATCCTCAGGACCCCAGACTGGTCCCCGAAAGCCCCAGAAAGTTTCTCTTGGTTACGCTCGATCAACTGGACAAATTTTGGGTGCTGGTTGCAGTAGCTCGTGTGCGCTGTGACAAAAACACTACATTTAGTAACCATAGCAACAAAATAAATTAATCGCATAAATCCCTCACCAGCAGAAACGTCAGAAGCAGCATCCATAAACACCTTCCCAACCCTGACACCCCCACCCCCCATCCCCTGCAGAGGCCCAAGAATGTGAGTCTTGTGAGCACTAATCAACCCAGAGTAGCTCCCCTGCAGCATCCCAACGACAGGATCACCATGGCACTTGATCAAGTTTTGTATGTTCCTGAGCACCCGCTCGTAAAACTCCTCCATCTCGCGGATATAAGCCCCCTCCGACTCCAACAGCTCGTTGACGATAAGCCCTTTATACTCGTCGGAGCAGTTCATTTCGCCCACCTTATCAGCTCGAGCAAAGTCCTCGATAGGCACGACGTAGTTGGAGGGGAACCACCCAGTTTTTGAACCTAACGTGCCCTCCCACCAGCCACCCTCCTCTGGGTTCGTTATCACGATCTCGTCGCCTGGTTTTATGTGCAGCTGTAATGATAAATGGATATATGAACGATTAAATCCGGAGTTATAACACAATGACTCTACTCTATGAGGAGTTAACTACTCTATCGAGGATTCATATACAGATTTAAAAGTTAACCCCACCTCATCCATATTCACAGGCTGGAACTCGTGTGTAGCCTTGACGACCATCACCCTCGGCCCACCCTGTCCCCCATGTTGCTGTGGTGAAGACGGAACGTGGTCGTGTGTACTATTCTGATTGTTCATGGTTTAGCGATTGTAATAATTTAAAAACTTAAAATACGGTTAAAAAGTATAAAAAAAATTAATTAACTCCACATTATCTACAGATTGTCTTTAAAGTTGATAGCGTCTATCACGGTAACTTATATCGTCATTTTCGGTTATGTTCTTGAACGTTGCCAAGGTTACGAGTAAATTTTGATTTCGTATTTTTTAAATTAAAAAGGGTTGAAAATATTTTGCGTGTAGAAAAATTAATGTTTAATTTTGAATGGGAAAGAGATCAGATGGAAGTTTTGGGGTGTGTTGAGACGGACCGCGAGAGCTGCTCAATAATTCTTAGGTTTTGTTGTTTTGACAACACACGAGAAGAGAACACATTTGGTCCGGCACAGCTCATAATATTTTTGTTTACTGCTCTTTAAAAATTTGTTGGATAAGGAATAAATTTTTAGTTTGTTAATTCTGATTTAAATATAAATATCACCATGGCGAACATGACGCTAAACTCGTATATTTACCAGGTAATAGGATTAAACTGTAATTGATCGTTAATCTTTTATTTAAATTGCAAAATCGAAAATGTGTAAAAATTGATTTGATTTTTCAGATCCAAAAGGCATGGGACGATTGTGACGGGGACAGAGTCGGGGTTAGTAAACTCATCAGTTAAATTGTGAAATTGCTTAATTTTTATTAAACCTCTTAAAATTACAAATATTTATAAAATCCGAACAGGAACTGCTCTCAATCCGCGACCCCCACTTCAACAGCCACAGACTGCTCTCGTCGGTGATGGAGTTTGACGATGTCGAGGAGCTCGTCTCCCACTACTCGATGCAGTACCCTGTCGGTGACCTCGTCGCCTCTCATTTCCGGTGAGCACTAAATAATACTCTAAATGAATTACTATGGTAATAACAATCACTAACAACCTACTAACTCACACAGAGTCCTGCTAGCCCTCTCATCGACCCCACGCACCTACACGACAGCGTTCAACATCCAATCCCAGCTCGCCCAAAACTTCTCAAAAGTCCTCCAGTCGCAGACCCACGAGAACTGGGGAATCAAAATGATGGAGTCGATCTGTCGCGATCTGAGGAACATTGCCATCAACGTGCAGAGACACGAACCCATGGTAACGCAGAGTACAGACGACCACGCTCCGACTGGGATGGAGAAGGCGGCTGACGTTATCATGGGGCTGTTTAGGGTCTGCGCTGCTGACACGTGAGATCTTTATTAAGATTTTGAATTTTTAAAGTAACTTCCATGGTAACTGACTACAAAAATATTAACGTTAATTCTACAGCCGCACCCAAGAGTCAGAAACAAAGCGCTGGGGCATGCTCTCGCTAGTGAACCACCTGTTCATAATCTACTTCCGCATCAACCGACTCCACCTCTGCAAACCACTGATTAGGGCGATTGAGGCTCAGAGCAACCTGAAGGAGAGGTTTCCTAGGGAACAGGTCGTCACGTACAAGTACTATGTTGGGAAGAAGGCGATGTTCGACTCGGAGTTTAGAGTTGGTGAGTTTAATTTTTTAGACAATTTTTTGCAAATTTTATGACGATAAATTATGAATGTTGTTCCCAGCCGAAGACTGCCTCGAGTACGCGTTCAAGCACGCCAGCACGCTCAACAACAAACGGAAAATCCTGACGTACCTCATCCCCGTCAAGATGTTTCTCGTGAGTGCATTTACGTATCAATAATAAATTCTAATAAATTCACCACCAACACATTAACAAGTGTAATTCCACCCCAACAGGGCATCCTCCCAACAAACTCCGCCCTAAAAAAGTACAACCTCCTCCAGTTCGAAGAGGTAGCCGAGTCCCTCCGCGAAGGAAACATAAAACGCTTCTACGCCTCCCTGAAGCACTCTGAACGAGAATTCATCCAAGACGGCGTCTACCTCATCCTCGAAAAGCTCCAGATGCTTCTCTACCGCAACCTCTTCAAGAAAGTGTCGCTGCTCTGCGCCACCCACCAGGTCCCGATAAGCACTCTCGAGAGGGCCATCCGCTGGTCAGGGTACGAAGGGATAACGACAGATGAGACCCATTGTATCGTCGCTAATCTCATTTACAGCGGTCAGATACGTGGGTATGTTAGTCATCAGCATCAGGTGCTTGTTGTTGCCAAGGTTAATGCGTTTCCTCGTTGGGGCGGAAGTGGTGGACAAGGAAGTCAGGATTGATACTTTTTTTATTTACGATTTATGTTTTTTTTTTGTACAAAATTGTTTTGTTGAATTTTTAAATTTATTGAGAAAATAAAATTTATTGAGAATCCGATGAACTCGAGCTGCTACTGTCTGTACTCATTACTTCCACGTCGTCATGGTTATTGCTAGACCCTCGCACTGGCTCGTTGTTGTGCATGCTGGAGTGGGTGAAGATCGATGAGGTGGAGATCGTGGGTGGGAGCTCTGAGGTGGAGTTGTACCAGCCCTGGAAGTTTTGGGAGTAGGTTGAGGACCCGTGGTCGCGTGGGGTCAGCTGTGATGTTGGGGGGTGGAGGCTGTCCAGGACCTGTATGTGTTTTAAATTAGGGTTTTAGTATCCATAGTCTCATTTAGTATTCATTAAACAAACTCCCCATAGCAACAACTTAAACAAACCTGACTAATAGGAGTATCATTAATCCTCGCCAACAGCCCCATCCTCATCTCAATATCCGTCGGATAAGGCCTCCTCGGATCCCCCGGTTGCCAGGTAGCAGGAGCAGCAACAGCATTAGTACTACTAATCCTATGAGCAAACCTAATCAAATCCTCAGACCCGACCTGATGAACCTGAGCCTTCTGGATCTGCTCCAGCTTCTGCTTCGCCTGGAACAGCGCCGTCGACAGGATCGTGTCCGCTTCCTTCAGGTGCTTCTGCAGCGACTGGATATCGTTGTCGTGCCTGGCAACTTCTCCTCCTAGTTGGATCATCTTCTGGTCGATCTCCTGCTGCTCCGTTGCTAATGACAATGTGTTTTTGAACTCGTCGTTCTTCGACATTAGTAGCGTTATCAGGTTTGAGGTGTCGGCGTGGGGGAGTTTTTCGTTCTTTTGGGCGATTGTTGACTCGAGGAGTTCTCTGTTTGGAAATTTGAAATTAGATTTGGCTATTGTTGGCATGGTGATAAAATTTGTGCTTTGTAATTTATATAATTAATTTACTCACTTGACAATCATCTCGACATCGTCAACGATACTAAGAAGCTTCTCCTTCGTGCTCATACCCCTCTGCGCTGCCATGGTTAGTAATATTAATTACGTCAAAACTGTAAATTTAATGTTGAAATTATAAAATAAAAATTCCGTAAATTTAAAATGTCAACACAAAACAGATCCCGGCAATGCGAGAGGAAAACAAACACCACGACAGTACATATAGCAGCGAAGCTCCACCCACTTCGTACACATACACGTTATTATTGTTGTGAAAAAGGGTGTCTTCAACACATGCGTTTGTGAATATGCGGGAGAGTGCATGCATGTTACACTGGCTGCAATTTTTATACCTAAGCTAAAAAAAACTCATGAACAATTAAACTACAGCATACAGAGTTTTACAAAACAAAAACCCAACAACAATATGAACAGACCCCCAAAAACAACCCAAACACAATAATATCACGTTTGAGAGAAGATCCATACAAAAAAAAAATCCAGCAACACCAAACAACCCATATCATACGGTGTAAATACGGTGTTTCTATAGACACACCGACGAGTTTTAAAAAAGCAAATTAAAAAATATTCCCCCACACGACCAATTAAATTTTAACTCAGTAAAATGCCAAGCACATAAAACCATGAAATCCTTCCAGTTCCCAACGGTAGGCAAGCGCCCAAGCGCTTCAAAAAAGGACCTCGAAGAGCAAAAGAAGAAGCTCGAGGAGCAAGCGGCAGCGGAAGCGTTCGAAGAGTATGTCGCCGTTTTTCAGGACACTGCCAGTGCCAAGCCGTCGAGTAAAGTTTGGATAAAGGCGGGGACTTATGAGGCTGGGAAGAAACGTTAGTTTCTTATTTAACGGTGTTGTTTCTATGGTTACGGGGTTTTTTAAAGTTTGTTTTTTGTTTGTGACAGACGACGACAACAAGGAGAAGGGTAAGCTTTATAAACCGACATCAAGGTTCGAGAAGGATGGGCAGCCGTCACAGCAGCAGCAGCAGAGCTCTGGGAGTGACTATGACGACGGGTCTAGGAGACCGGAGAAGCCGGGGAGTAAGAAGAAGCAGACGGAGAAGAAGAAGTCGAATTTGGAAATATTTAAGGAGGAGCTCAAGATGTGAGGAAACATTAAATTTTAAGTTTAAATTGAGGGTATTAAAAAATTACCATGACAACTAATTTAAAAAAAAAATGTTCCACAGAATCCAAGAGGAGCGAGAAGAGCGCCACAGACTAAAACGAATGCTCGGTCTCCAAGAAGTGATAAAGCTACCCCCAAAACCAGGAGACGACCTACGAGCTTCCCTGTCCCTAGAACTCGGTTAATACACAAATTAAAAAGATAATTTGTAGTTGAAGTTTCAAAATCACGATTTAGCTAACCATGTCTCGCGGCACGCGGACTCGAAAAATAATTTTTTGTACGCAGACGACGTTAGAATGGGATCTATCGATGACGGGGATCCAAACACTACCAACATCTACCTCGGGAATCTTCCCACTAAAGTTTGTGAACCTTTTTACTTCAAATTAATATATTACCGGAATTAAAAACTGTAACAATTTCTACTCGTAAATTCCCCCCAGATCTCCGAGCAACAGCTGATGGAGGTGTTCGGAAAGTACGGCCCACTCGCTTCAGTGAAAGTGATGTGGCCGCGGACTGACGAGGAGAAGGCGAGGAACAGGCTATCCGGGTTCGTAGCTTTCATGTCGCGTAGAGACGGTGAGCGGGCGCTAAAGCACCTCACAGGGAAAGAGATACTCGGGTCGGAGATTAAGCTCGGGTGGGGAAAGGCTGTTCCCATACCCGCTTATCCGGTTTACATACCGCCCGTTATGCTCGAGATGACTATGCCACCTCCGCTTAGTGGGTTGCCGTTCAATGCTCAGGTTGATAGGAGGGATAAGCATAAGGTATGGGTTAATTTTCTTCTGTTGGCATGGGGATTGGTTTTTGAATGAGTATTTATGAGTTTATTTTAATCACAGCTCCCACCTCCTGGGACCCCATACCCGACGGAGGCGAAGGGTAAGGAAGACTTTGAGAGGATCCTCGTCAACGCTACAGTTAAGGTTGTCATGCCAACGGATAGGGCGCTACTTGCTCTCATACACAGGATGGTGGAGTTTGTGATACGGGAAGGGCCAATGTTCGAGGCTATGATTATGAATAAGGAGATCAATAATCCGCAGTTTAGGTGAGTTGCTATGGGGATTTAATTATTGTAACTTGCTTCCAATAAATTTACCAAATGCAAATTAATAATCCGCAGGTTCCTGTTCGAGAACCAATCCCCAGCACACGTGTACTACCGCTGGAAGCTGTACAGTATCCTGCAGGGAGACTCAACCCAGAAGTGGAGGATCGAGGAGTTTAGAATGTTCAGGACTGGGTCGGTATGGAGACCACCGAAACTGAACCCGTTCACGCAGGGGATGCCCGACGAACTCATTCCAGAAGAGGAGCGGGAGATTAGGATTGGGAGTCTTTCCAACGCGTGAGTTTTTTAAACTACGTAACTGAATGTTATTATGATCACTATGGTAACGACACTAATTTAAATCCCCCCAACTAGCCAACGAACCCGCCTCGAGCGAATGCTCCGCAGAATCACCCCCGAACGCCACAAAATAGCAGAGGTCATGATCTTCAGCATCGAGCACTCAGAATCAACAGACGAGATCTGCCTCTGCGTCCGCGAGTCGCTATGCAACCGGAGCACGAGTCTCCAAAAGAAAATCGCGAGACTCTACGTGGTCAACGACGTGCTCCACAACTGCACAGTGAAGGGGATGAACGCGTTCGGGTACAGGAAAGCGTTCAAGTCCCACCTGCCCTCTATATTCCAGGAGCTACACTACGCTTACAGCAGTGTCGGGGGAGGGGCGAAGGAGGGGGAGGAGAATGGGGGGAGCAACGCGGAGAGTTTCAAGCAGCGGGTTATGGGGTGTTTTAAGGCTTGGGATGAGTGGGGGGTCTATTCGAACGAGTATTTGATTCGGTTGCAGAATATTTTTCTTGGGTTGGCGAGCTTTTCTGAGAGGGTGAGTGATTGTTGCTAGCGTTACTAATTGGTTGAATAAGAAAAAAATCTTTAATTTTAATCTGTTAATTGTTCTCAGGACGAGATAAACGCAAAGGAGGAGCAAGAGGACCAGCAGAACTCGGCCGGGGAGGCGAACGAGTCGAGTGACGAGGAGACTGCGAGGACGAACCTTAACGTTCACAGGCAGAAGCTCCACAAACGGAGCAATCCTCCGAGGGCTCAGGTAAATCACTAATAAATTACACAATCTCGTTCCCATAGCAACAGTAACTAAACATTAATTGTAATTACAGCTCCCCCCATCCTCAGCAATGAAACTAGTAAAGAGCCTCCAATCCGCCGAACCCGAGATAAACGAAGAAATCGACGGAGTCCCCCTCGACGAGGACGGCAACGAGACCCCCCAAATCACACAGAGGATCCCCGACAAGCCAAAGTTCATCCCCTCAAAGTGGGAGGAGCTGGACCCCGAGCAGGTGAAGGCACAAGCTGTCACCACGACTTCAAAGTGGGACCTGTTCGAAGACGGGAAGGATAAGGTGGAGGAGGAGGAGAAGGAGGAGCAAAAGAGTCTGTTGGTTGACTATGGGGAGGAGGAGGAGGATATCGATGGGGAGCCTATGGAGGATGAGGAGGAGGGGAAGGGGGGTGTTTTGTTGGGGGAGGAGGACAGGAGGAAGATTATGAGGGAGATTGAGCTGAAGGTACTTGCTTTTCAGGATGAGTTGGAGAAGAGGGGGGTTGTTGGGGGGAGTGTTGATCTCGTGAGGGAGTATAGGGAGAAGCTTATCAGGAAGGTTTGTTGGATATGTTTTTTTTTATTTTGTTTGTTGTCATGGTGGATTTTTAATTGGTGTTTGTAATTCCATAGCTGAGTAGCAACGACGACCGCCACGAGAGGAAGAGGAGTAGGAGGAGATCGTCGTCTTATGAGAGGGATGAGGAGTCGAGGTGGGTGTCATGGTCACATATATTCACATTCATTATTCTGAGTGACATAACTATTCTTAGTACATATTTAATAACACATATTTAACCCACGCACAGGTCCCCCCGCACCGCCGACCCCCGCCGCACCCGCCGCCACAGATCCCGCTCCCCCCGCTCCACCTCATCGAGCAAGTCCCACTCCCAGCGCACCCGATCCACAAGCAGCAACGATTCCAGGTCGAGAGCGAGGTCGAGGAGCAGGTCCAGGTCGGGAGACAGCGGAGACGAGAGGAGACACCATCGGTCGCGTGACGACCACCGGAGGAGGAGGAGAACGGATGGGAGGAAGAGGAGGGGGAGCTCATCTGACTAAGAGTGTTTCGTTTTTATTTTACAAAATTGTTTTCAAGAAATAAAGCATAGTGTTTTTTTTGTAACTACGGTAGTTGCCATACCTACTTTTTTTCAAATCAACATCGCATCTAAACCCCCACATATTTTCACTTCGATAAGAAATGAGCGAGAAAAAAAAGAAACAGAAAACTCTCTCTTCCTTTCCCCCACACACCATCACCATAGCATCATCTAAACGCCTGCTCCGCAGCATCTCAACATTCGTCCCCCTAGTAAAATACAAAAAAAAAACATCCCACAAAAAAGAAGAAGAGAATTTCCCTGGCCATTAGAAAGCATAGCAACTCTCTCTTCACCTATCCTCTCAACGCTAAACCCGTTTTCCCACTTAATACGCACACACAACAACACACACCAGAAAGGAGAAATATTTTTGCTTTCTGTTCATCTTTTTATTTTTCGTTTTAAGTTCTGCTTTTATTAGACAGTGCTTTTTAGTTTTTCGCACACACGCTTTTAGGTTTATTTTTCAGTTTTTAAATTGGAGTGTTTAGGGTTTTTTGGAGGTTTGGAAGGTGACTTTCTTTTGTGGTCGTTGCCACGGTTTTTTTGTTTTGTTTTGGGATCGTCGTGATTGTTGAGTTTGAAGGAGAAGATACATTAATTGGATTAAGGTGAGATTTTATTGTTTTCTTTAATGCGTTTGTGGTTGTGTGAGTGTTTGTTGTTGGCTAATTCTGAACTCGAGGTCATGTCTGCGTTTGTTTCGCGTGTCAGAGTCTCTAATTAGGGATTCATTCGATTTTTGAAAACATGTGAAAGTTGTAGAAAGTTATCAGTTGTCATGGAACTGGCATATATCAATTTGGGAGTTTAGATTACACATTTAATTTCTGTTGTCAGTTTAATTTATTGTGTTGGTTGTTAAGAATAGTTGCATGTTCATGGTATAATTTCATAATCAGTTAATGATGGTTGTCATGGTAACACTGTTTAGATTAGTGTATATAGATTTCATTATGGAACCTAGTGTCATCAATATTCCACGTACATATTTCTAAAGGGATTTCAATCTGATTTCAGAATTCATAACGTTTTTCGCCTACATCCGACTAATTGGTAATTGGCATTCATGAATATTAGTTGTAAATATCTTGTCATGACAACGTAAGCATTCCATCATAACCATGTCTGCATAATTTTCATATCATTTTAAATTGCCCTCCAGTGTTACATTAAATGCATCAGAAATGACAAGTCCCCATGACAAACGAATTGACAACTCAATCATGAAAACCTAACCTCCCCAAAAACTAACGTCGCCAAGCGACAAATGACCCAATATGTAAAACCCCAACATCAATCATAGTCCCCATAGTTTCAAAACGCCCCCAAAACTTTCCTCACCATCATCCCACAGAAAAAAA
>JAQIXW010004489.1:0-11530 GCA_034700685.1 Willowsia buskii
TAAAATTGCTTTGCTAGACTACCTTTTTAAAATCTTTTTAAAAAGCCATTGCACGCCTTTACGAGCCATGTGTCGACTTTGTTTTCTCTCTCTCCTTCCGAAATACTGGTAATAATGCCTTTTGTTCTATTGAAATCAATGATCATGCAAAAAGAGTAAAATCAAGCTTACCCGTTGTTAGCACTAGTACCAGCGTACAAAATATATGGTTAAGCGCTAAAACTCTGTCGAATGTCATATATGAAACTGGAATAGGGTTGTTTGTACTTGTATGCAAAATGAAGAAAATAATGTTGGAGGAATGGGGTTAGTTGGTTATTGCTTTCCACACAATTATTCTACTGTGTGTGGTGTAACCTTTCGACAGTTTTGTAATTAAAAAGCTCCGCATAAATAAATCTTCAGTTGCAAAAGGCCTGCAAAAAAAGTTAACCCTGGTGAACTGAAATCCAAGTGGAGAGCATTAGTAGCAAGCAAAAAAGGAAAGGCAGCCGCAGCGAATAAACAACTCTTTGTACCACGCGACACTGTGCACCTTTAAGTAGCAATTTATTTCTAAAGGACTAATCTCATCTTTTGTGACGGACGCTTTACATGAACTCCAATCCAATTAAAGAACAATCCGCCTGCGTTTTATGACTTAACGATAACGTGCTGATATGAGGATGTTGGCAGGAGGTAGGTCTTTGTGAGCTTATCAGCATCAGCAACAATAGCAATATAAAATGCTAAATTGATATTTTTCAATCTTTTTTTCAACAATAAGGTTGACTATTGTTGTGTCACTCGTCAACACGTCGTTACGTGTGCCCTGTTGACTTTATCGACATTCTATTTGGTTTCATTGGCTTGCTCATTCATTCTCGAGTATTGGATTAGAGTATAATAATAATATACCGCCATTCACATCTCTCTCAGATCTATCGTTTACTGCTGGCAAAGCAATCTGTGAAATAAATTACTTGGTATCGATTACTTGAACCCTTTTCCTTCTAGATTGAAGCTTTAAACTTGCTAATTCGAGTCAAGCCGGAATGACACTACCACACCATCGTATTACTAACCCAGCTACTGAATATTTATCTCCTCATGCATGACTCATAAAGTAAAACCACAAAATACAATGTTTGCTACCAGGAACCACTCACTTTCATTTCAGTAGGAGGCATAAATGTGAAACTCGAAAGTAAATCACTCGAAATCCGATATGTTTATTAAGTAACAAATAATGCTGCGAGGGAATGGTGCGGTGAGTTGCCCTTAAGGTTACAGCACAAAATCGATTACTTGTTGTCGAGCAATAAGAACTTTAAAATTTATATACAGGACAAAAGTGTACTTATATAATCAGGCTATCGGCAAAGTCACGTCATGTCATAAAAAATTGCAACACACGAATGAAAATAATCATGATAGAACTACGTTCGGGACGCCTAGTTAGTTATTGATGTTTCGTTTTTCTGCAAATAGCAATTACGGTTAAAAAATGACTGGAATTATTCAAATGACAAATTGGAAAAAGTACTAACGTAAGAAAGTACATGTATCTGCTTTATTACATATACCTACTACACTTACAATTTTTAGTCAAGTTTTTAAAAGAATTTGTTTTATGCGGTGAAATGGTTGTTTGGGTTCGCATGCACTGTTCCAGTTATATTGGGGAAAATAGAGCCCTAGGAGTCTAACTTTGCTAGAGTTCTAGTCGACTTATGGTGTCTGTCACTATCATATAATTATGCATTCTAGTGTTTGCATTGATCACTTCAAAGTGTCTACTCAAAAGTAATGTAATTAATGTTATGATACTGACTAACCAAACCAAGCTATTAAAACATGGTGATTTTCTCAGGAAGCAAATGTAACTATATAGACATACATATAATGCGTTAGTCTTGGCATAAAGCCCTCACTGCTGTAACCCTTTTAGTTCTTTTCAATGGCTGACTACATCATATACGTATACCCATACACATTACATATTATATACATAGTACTTCCTCCCGTTATCCGATTAAAATTTATTTTACATCATATAATTTTGTCATGAGTAAATAACAGTTTTGTTTTCCCCGATGGAGACCAGGCATTAGTTTTCTAAACCACTGGGATACTTCATAGTCTATGGCTCAAGTTCACATTGATCATTGTTCCTTTTACTAACATTTTATACAATAGCAAGATTTTGTGTACTTTTGGTTTTTACAATCTTTCATCAAGTCTGCATGGATAACTGTTCGTCAAGCTTTCCAGTAGTTGAAACTTTCCAACAGTTCTGTTGAATCTAACCCACAACCCCCAGGTTTCTTCTCGTGTATATAATATTCTGTATGCAGTCCAGATTTTTTCTGAATTTTTAAATTTCTAGACGGGAAAATTAACTTGCTTGGTGTCATTTTTTTAGATTCATTAATCGGGTAGAGCTATGAAAAGTCTGATTGCCATTATATTGTTAAGCACATCAAAAGCTGATAGTGCACAATGCCTATTTACTATAATACGAGCTACATGCATATATCTTCTTAAAACCCGTAATATTCTGTAAATATACGAACATAATTCAACGCACATAACAGATAGTAGCAGTTACGATTTTTTCGACCTTATCTCTTCTCCTCTTCTCTTCTTGTTCTTAAAATAGGATGGTATCAATTTTAATGGGAATACATGATTTCACATCATTACCATAAAATAAGATTTTATGGACACTTTTAGTTAACTCAGATTTACAAAGTTGCACAATATACATATTATAGAGAATCCTTTTTTCCGAGATCCTTCTAGACATATGCCTACATTATTGGATAGTAATAGGGATATATGTTTGAATAACGTGAAAACTTTCTGCGGCGATGATGCAGTGCCCGTGCTCCATACAATATATACAGTAGCAATCCCATTCATGAATCTTGAACGTCAGTTCTAAGACAGGATCTGCATGTTACCCTTAAAACTCGTCAAAACTGAGAGAAGCAAGTATGTCTTCCGAAAATTGGTGTAGCGAATTTTTTATTTCCCTTTTCATTTACAACTGTCTATTCTTCTTGTGTCTTAGCTAGATTTATTTTTCCTTTCTTTTTCAAAAATGCCCACACAAATATACACAGTTTCACCATTCCATATATTATACAGTAATGAAACAGCATGTAGTCCCCCACCCCCCACCTACATGTTTGCTTTCATCTCTTAAATCATCTCATTCTTTTTTCTTATAGACGGACGTTGACTTGATGTTAGCTGCCACTTGCACGCTTGTTCCATTCATCATCATCATTCAAAGAGTCATATTTTTTACGCTTGTTGTAAAAGAATCCATGATTTTCACTACCGCCATTTTTTCAGGTCACATGCATTTTCCTCTTGTATTTTTTTTCATCGTTGTTGTTTGTTGGCCATTGTTTAGCATATAACAAGATAGAGATAAACATTCATCACCACTATCAAAGAAAAAAATTACTTGTAATATCTTTAACGGAGGAGCTCTGGAACAATGTGTGGAAACCAACATGAGTTCTCAGTTTATACACTGTTTCTACGAATCCAGCCCACAAGAACTGAGCAACAAAAGCAGGGAGCGGGACTCAGGTGTTAGGGAAAATGCTTTTAAAACAAATTATGCATAGATATAAAGGTATGAATATTATTCACTCTCAATGACAATGGCGACGGGAGAAAGGGAAACGGATGTTGCGTTCGGAAGATAATAATATTCTTTAGTAGGGTTCCTTTTTTACCCATTTATTCTCAGCTATGCTTTCCGTATGTGTCCATGTTATAGATTCACGGAAGCTTATTTATGGAAATGTAAAGACCTCCTTGTAGTAACTCGAAGGAATGTTTTCGTCCCGTGTACGCGTATACCTACTATTATTACTAACCTTGCCCCATAAATGTAAAACGCCTTCGATGGCACGAAATAAAAATAAAATAAGCTATGGTATATGAATATATGAAGGCATGTATCATCAACGGTGTGAAAGAGTAGTATATATAAGTACAGCGTGTTAATTGTGGGTTTATCCAGGAGAAAAAATAGTAAAAGCAGCATTGGGCTGTGATATCATATCATCATACAAATAATACAATTTATTGCATACTCTTGCTTCACTTCCACATTTTCCCGAGGCATAACTGCATTTCATCCTTGCGTAAACCGATGCACTGTCAGAAGCACTTCGTAAGTTAGAACTAAACTCGACGTTTCACTCATTATTATTATTATTATGGTTGTCATAAAATTGACGCTGATGATCCACCAGCTGAGTTGATCATTGTCCAACCTCGAGGGCACGAACGTGTTAGAGAATGCTTCCAAGAGTAGAGAAATATTCCATGGTAGAAACCACATCGCACCGCACTAAAAATGTCTGTAGGTGGTGGAGGTGGCATGCATTGTGGTATGCGTGTGCATACAATCTAATGCATGCCGCCATGCCGCAGGAGAAAGTGAAAAGCTTTTAGTACTATATTTGCATTATCTCCATCGTTCGTCTTCATAAGTTTTCATGCAAACTAATTCGTAGACATAACACCATTGGCATCAGAAGAGAGCTAGAGATATTATATATCTGTGCTGCTGGCTGCCAGCTGAACCCCATTCCATTTCGCACAATCAGAATCCTCCTCATGTGTGTACAGTTATGCACGAATAGTGATGTCAGTGAAAGCATTTTTTTATTTCATTCTGAGACAGAACTTATTGTATGCAGTTTAAAATAAGTTATGAATTTAGGTATTCTGAAAACTTCTACTTTTCAGACACTGAGAATTGTAAATGACGATGGGAGGGATCACAGACGATGAAGCTCAGCCGAATTTTACTGCTCTAGGTCCACACAGCTTGCGTGTTTTTAAGTATTTAAGCGATAATCAATAATATGACATGTAAGACAAAAGTCAGTATTTTGCTTAAACAAAAAAAAAACGATGTGATATGTATGAATTTTTATGATAACGACTTAGGTATTTAATATTTGTGAGAAAACAAGTGAAATAGAACTAGGTACGAAATATGCGTCTCTAGGTATTGTCGTTACATAAGTACACGAGCATGTTCGCCTTTTCTTTACTACGAATCACTAGTCACAAAAATTTTGTCATGAAAATATTCATCAGATAGCATAGCAAAGGACAATTTTGCCTCAGTGAGTTATCATCACTCAACGAGCATACATTGAAATTGAAAAAGAATAGCCCTTGTTCCTTTTTTACCCCATGGTGCATCCAACCATGTTATCCAATTGAATAAAGCAATGTGGCATAACAATAAAATAATATCTACCTAGAGAGTTGGGAATTTTCATTTTAGTTCTATTTGTTCTGTGTCGTGTGTATATACACACTTTTGCGTCTGCCTGTTTTCAACAGTTATTTCCTTCTGATTAAATGCTATTTCTATTGTCCATCTTTTAACATCTGGCTTTCAAAAGGCCTCAAGGTGTTAAACTAATAACCATCATATGGTGCCTACTATATATACACCTTCCCGTTTCTCAGTTTATTTTCATCCCTGTCCGTTCCACTTTCTATTCTACCTTGGCTTGTGATTTTCAGTACCTACATACATATATGAATATATATGTAAAATATACATAAGCTGAATCATGTCCAGTCTATGTCTGATCCCATTTCTATTCAGTAGAAGTGCGATAACAGAGGGAGATGATTTTCAGCATAACACCATCCAAATACTCCGGCCAATTTTTTCTCTCCCTTTCTGAGAAATGGAGAGTAGTAGCCGTTGCAAGAATAACTAACAGGAAGGTTGAATTGGGAAAATATTTTATAGCATGAGCGCATAATATTGTTAACAGACCTGAAGGAGGATTTAGCGCTACCGGAGCAATACTTTTTGTATGAATGGTCACAGAGTCAGGAAGCAGTGTGACCAGCTTACTACTCTCTCCATTCTCACAAGTGGAAAAAAAGTGTACGTGGCTAGATGTTCGTATGTAGTCATTTTGATCTTTCTTGTGGCGATTTGTTGAAATGTTACGTCTTTGGAATGGGAGAAAGTACGCGCTCAGTTGCAAATGGAGAACCTAAAAAGTACAGAAATTACTCTATATAAAAAGCATAACAAAACGACCATGTACGAGAATTGCATGGCTACGTATACACACTACCATATCCAGAAGAAAAAAACGGCACGCTTTTTTACAGTTTCAAAATAGGGGACGCACGGATTACTAAGGAGTATTACTAAAAGCTAAATTCCTACTACATTCCTTCCTCCTCTCAAGGAGAATACCAAAGCAATTTTTTCCTGACACGTTTTTATAACTTTACATGGGAGACGATGACTTTAACAACGGTAATATGTAAATGCAAGTGTACTACATGACGAGAACATACACTTGAAAAAGTACACAGGAGAAAAATAAGAGAGGACCATTTCTACAATTTATTTGGTCAGCGCCCTTAGCAGCAGTTATTCGTTCATTCAACAATGTGTATATACACGATGGTATTATTATGGTTCGTTTTTTTCACGTCCATTTTGCATCGATTTTTTCTTTTACCCTGCGGAGAAACCGAGCTGAAAGAAATGACCGAAAAAATTCGCTGAGACGATTGTTTATGGGACTGCCTTCTCTCGAAATTATATTTGTATGTGTAGCATGTATAAATGTATAAATGTTTAGTGTATGTATATCTATGTACATAATATGTAATTGTTTTGTATTCCAGCATAGAGAAAGGTTCAGGTTATTACTTCAAAAAATAAACATGACACTGTTATAAATGAAACATTTTATGTATACGTTTGTTTGGTTGTTGAATAAGTCATGTGCAAGCGTATTCTATTTCTAGAAGAATATACAGAATTCCATTAGTGTTTATTACCCTAAATTATTTTATGAAAATTGGCGAGCGAGATGGCATTCTTCATGGGAGATATGGAGCACTTTGCATGGGGGAAGTTTTTTCATGAAAAAATGCTACGATATAGCATTGCATATACATTACGTACATAAAGCCTGTATTTAGTACGTAGCAGTGTTTTTTTATAAGTTTGACAACAAAAATACTGCCGCTCTTAGCATGTTTATAGCGTTTAAGATTTACAATAGCTGAATGATCTGAACCCGTGCTGACAATATGGAAAAAGGAGGATCATTACATTGTATTGATGTACTGCAGGTTATAGAGAAAGTGATGCATTTTTATAATGTGATTTTCTACATAGATAACTATCATAGCTGGTTGTTTTATTGTCGTATTAAGGAAAATGATGGCAAAGGCTCTTAACGCTTTTGAAGAAAACTCCAAGCTGGAAGCAATGAAGTTCAAATATATTATTGTATAATCAATGTCGTATTCAGCGAAAAAATAAAGTTTTATCTTTTATTTATGTTGATTTTGTATTCATGCAAAACAATGTACGTGTACTTATTTTTAGATATTATATTCTCTCCATCGCAAAGAAGAAAGACGAGATCCTGTATTCTTAACTTTACCACTGGACTTTTACAATCTCAATATCAAAGATGCTTTATTTTACTTTTGGTATTTTCACTCATTAAGCTTTGCTACTTTATTTCATAAATTAGCTTCAATGTGCACTATAAAAATGAACTCTCTTTATAAAATATGAAACGTAAATACAATATAAACAAAAGTAGGTCGAAAACTTGTTTACCTGTAAGAGCATACTTAACACAGTGGTACCATAGTCGCTGAAAAAACAAAATAATCGTGTAAAGGTATGAAGTGCAAGTGAATAATGTAGATTCATTGGAGTGGCGTACTCCACTAAAGCGGCGTAATAAAAAGGCGTACGTCACCGTAAACAAAGAGATGTGGGGCAAAGGTACGAAGCACTATTCTTTCTTTTCCCTTTGTATGTATGAAATAGGCCACTCAAGTCATCAAATTCGTTTCCCTATGAAATTGAATAGAAAATCGTTATGCTCTCAGACGAACATAAATAAATGAGCGGAAATGATGATGGATGGACCAAAGTGAGCATGAGGTACCTCAACACACGTTTCTCTACAGGGAACAGCATGCTTTCTGATTTTCCTCTTGGCTTTTAACTTGGAATTTTGAAAAATGTTCCTGTTGCCTCTATACTAGTAGAAGCAAAAGACATTTATCATTTGTCATTTTCAATCTCCATGTTGAATGCACTTACTACTTGTACCATCATACACTTACGAATATTACTGATGACATGCAAATTCAAATATAGCCAAGTCAGTTTTTGTAAAAGACCCAATCAAATTCTCGGAAACCTAAGACTTATAATCCTGCCTTGCCTGTGTATTTTTAAGAATGCAATTTTGATTATTATTTTTCATGATCCAACTATGAAAGTTGTAAGAGCGGAAGAAAGCGAAAGGTGAAATTTTATAATATTGA
Source organism: Willowsia buskii (assembly GCA_034700685.1). NCBI lineage: Eukaryota > Metazoa > Arthropoda > Collembola > Entomobryomorpha > Entomobryidae > Willowsia > Willowsia buskii. Next base: position 8,365 of record JAQIXW010004489.1, read on the forward strand.
CGTGTGAGTAATGGTTGAGTGTTTGTCGCTCACATCGAGTGTTATTGACTGCGGGTCTTTTAGATCCAGTCTTGCAAATAATTTTGTACCAACGAATTTCATACTTTTTGCATATTCATATTTTTGGTTCAATATTCTCCGGTTTGTGAGTTTACTTTGTGGTGAACCTTGTGCATAGTGTTGAGCTTAATGCATGCTTTAGCTTTGTTCTTTACTTAATGAGGTGAAATACAAAATGTTTAACATCCTGTCACAGGATTCTTATGCGGTGGAGGATTTTCACTTTTAGTAATGATATATGTTTATGTTATATCATAGATAGAATCACAACGCAGTTTCATTTTTGTAATAAGTATAGCCAGAAGGAGATTATCGAATGTACTTTCGTACTTCAATCATTTCCTACATAATAGCTGTAGCTTCCCCTCAAGTCCTTTTCATTTACATATGTTGATTACTTTGACTTTTACAACATTTACCAAAAAAGCAAATAAGCGTAACATCAGGGAAAAATCCAGGTTTATTTGTCTCCTAAAAATACATCGTACATAATGCTTGACACCTGAAATAAGTGCAAATAAGAGAATTCAGTGGTTGTCGATGAAAAATTTTGATTCGGTAACATACATCTCTTCTCGCTTACATAAATACTGTGATAATGATAATCAGTCATTTACAAAGTATAACAGGACACCGCTACCGGGAAAAAGTTACATGAAATATTACGTTATTCATTAGTAGACCTGCCCGCATCACAGCAAACTGTATTTTGGTAAATACTAAATCTGGTGGCAGCACAGAAGAGCTTCACTGAAAGAGATAGCTCAGCTTTCACTATGAAATAACTAGCCAATGTAGGGATTCAACATTTTGCTTTCTCCCGTATTATATTTTGTCACATCTTTTTAGCCATTTTAGCATGTAAAAATCATAACAACAAAGCCTGCCACGATATTATGATGCTGTCCAAAATCTACTGTCTGGATTCTGTGAGGTATGTCAGCCAACCGAGAAGGAGGCAGACCGGTAGTCATACATCCGTAGCATCCTGTCTTTATTTATTATTAAAAAGGAAACCATATTTCAACTGGGCTATATATGTGTGTGTGTGAGTTGCTGCAAAAAGATTATATAAAACGCAGAAATACCCGCACATTGTAAACGATAAGACCTCGGTCCCTTTTGTGCTCTCCGCAACAAGTTTTAGATAAAAAATTAAACCTTTTCCTTTGTTACGAACAACTATTAATGCTATTGCCAGCAACTATACATACCCGTGGCCCTGCTTCATTTGCGTGCATTCCTACAAAGAGAAAAATAGCCCGACTCTCAGGTAATTTGCTCAGTGTAACTTTTTCTATTCGGTACTTTTAATGTATGGACGAATTATCATCGCCACTCTGATTTCTCTCCACAAAGGCATGTCTTTCCTTCGTTCTTTCATTACTTTACAACAACCTTTCTTACTACTACTGACACTTTTCTTTAAGACTTGGTGATGCTGATGTGAATAGTGACTTCCCTTTCTTTCTCCTGTCTTTTTTTATGAAACAGTGAATCTAATCAACTCCGTGAAAGTAATGGAGTGCATGGCAGTATCATTGAGCGAACTGTTTAGCTTTCAAAACAACTCCTTGTCTGACATATATGAAAAGAGAAAACTGAATCTCTGTGTGTACACTCATCCGTCTCACTTTCTCTTTCATTCCGTTTGACGCATGGTAGCAGTTGTAGGAGTTACGCAATATATTCATAAACACAACTTGTTATACATTATTAAGTAAATAAGAACCATCATGTGAATAGGAAGTAGTGATCCTGTTATCCATTTTTGTAATTTTCCTCCTTTTTTACCTAATCCATGTCACCGGTAGTTTTCACAAGTCATATATATCTACATAGTATGCTCTTTAAATTCAAAGCAAAAAGTTTTCCGCTTACGCCTTCGGGATTCCAAGTTTTACTTTATGTTTCCTGGAAAGTAAAAACCTTTTTAGGTCTTCTCTGCAGTTTAAATTGTAGTGGTAAAAAGTGACTAGGTAAATACAAATTGCTACAATATTACATAACAATACGCAATTTAAATTTGCTTTTACAAGGGTTTCACATGAAAGTCGTTGAGAGTAGGGATATTCGTTTTTAATTAATTGCGTATTGTTATTTTAATAGTTAATGCGTGTAGAGACGTGATATTGTAGTCAGTATGATCTCTGTAACTTGATATTATTATTACTCAGTTTTCCAATTACATATATAGCAAGAACAATGAAATGCAATCAATAACGCAATATGAGTCAACATCTTCCCAGTAATAGATTTTCATTCTAAACTATGGAATTCTTTCCGACCATAATCTTTATATTAGCCAGTTAGCATCGGCTCAGTAAACTTGCAACAACTGTTTGTTTTTACTTACAGACCAGCCAACTCACCAACTGCTTGGCTTGCACAAAAGAAAATCATTTTTACATGTTTGGAATTGATTTTTTCCGCATTATTTAACGCAACTTGAAAAACTCCAACCAAGTAAAATACGTACTGATAGAGTTCAGTGAATTTTTCTTCTTTGAACATATAATCGGCAACTTTTTTTGTCGGTCTTTCACAGTCAACGATATAGCACGTCACCAGTATAACTGCTACTGGAATGGAGAAGAAACCGATACAATAAAAGAAAAACGTGCTTTACCGGACTTCTCTCTGAAACTCAATCCAAAAATAAAAGTAGTTACACACAACAAGAAAATATATATGTACAAAACCAACAACCACTTATAATGGTTGTCGGCCCACATGAGAGTTGTCGTGTGACTCGCAGTGGTGGGTCCATTGAAATCATGTACTAAACCGATACATGGAGAAAGCAAATAATGGTACAATTTGTTACACACAGTAAAATGCTCACTCACAGTGGCTGTATAAATTCTGTAATTTTACGTTTATTTCGATCCTGAGACAGCTTCAGTATAATCACTTTTTATCACAAGTTATTCTTAGGTACGGAAAGCGCTGATGCAGTTGCATTCATTGCATGCACACCTCTCTTTTTAGGTTGTGTACATTCACCGTGGAAGATTTACATTATGACTGTTTTCCTGGGTTTCTTTTTTTATGTGTTTTTTGCTTTATTTTCTTGGTCCTTGAAATAAGCGTATTATATTATTAT
>JAQIXW010004490.1:0-11528 GCA_034700685.1 Willowsia buskii
ATTTTTTGAATACTTTAAGGTAGAGGGGAAGAGGAATTGGAGAAATTTGAGGTTCTAACTTTTAATGAGTACGCAGTTTCCAGCGGGATAATAATATGAGCAGAAGGACTTGCAGGCTTGTTAGTATTTTAATATATTTTTAACATTTAAGCATTCAACTTACATGGAACAAATCAGTAATTTTAATGTATTTAATAAATAATTTTTAAAAACTAATTGATGTAACGCTACCTTATCAGTATCCCTAACAAATTACATCGCACTGAAATTTTTTTCTGCTCTAAGGATATTTTATGTAAATGGATCTCCACCCAACTAATAACAGATATCACACGTTTCTCGGCCTTAAACTGTACAATTCCTTAATTTTCACATGTTCCTATTTTTTTAAACTTCACAAATCTCACCGTTTTTTGTCACAGAAAACATCCAAATGCACAGTCAAAATCTTGAAATATTCAACTTATTGCCGGTGACAATTTTTTTACGTAAAATATTCAGACCGCTCTGTGTTCACATACTTATTGTTCTGCTTATTGCCACAACTTATCTAATGAACTTGTTAAAAAGAAAAATCTTAGAGGCAACTAAGAAATTTTGTTCGGTAGCGTCTGGCATTCACGCAATATAAAAAGGAATTACTGATATAAATATGGAAAGGATATTATGTATTGTTTTACAGATAGTATCGTAGTCAAACTTAAAAACCCGTTTGTAATAAAATGTAAGAAGACTTTAGAAGCATATAATCGTACGGTAGCAGAGGATTCATAGTTAATTGGAAATGTGTAACCGATACTCAAATTGAGAGAGATAAGATTACTCGTGAAAATTACTACTTCTAGTATAGCAGTAAACCTAGCTGGAAGAGAGACGTGTGAACGACGTGACCTTTTCCACTGGTTTATTCAATGCATGTGCACTCATTTTAATACAGATGCATATTATGCTTCTGTACGTCCTAAAAGTTACGCAGTAAACCTCACCAACTTTTCCTTCTCATATCCAGATCCATAAATTTCAGTTCTCAGAATAGTCTGAGTCAATCGTCTAGTTCCAAAGTGAGTGTGAGAAATCTTTGGTGCTTTTTTGCAGCAATACTTACGATTAAAATTATATGAAATGGAACATGATATTTTTGAGGGTATCATTTTCCGAGAAAGAAGGGAAACAAACAAGTTAACACATTTAAATTTGCTCTTATTTTTAAAAATTATATAGATCCCACAGATTATCGCACCAACCAAGCATACGCGCATACGTTTTTCCTGGAGTTTTTGCCTAAAGCAAAATCAAATGTTTTTGAATATTGTTCAATCCAAAATTATCTACTTAATAGGCTGCTTAAAAAATCTGCTGTTCAAAATAAATCGGCTTTGCAAATTAGTATACACTAATACTAAAAGTATGTTTTACAAAAAATAGCATGGTAGATTATTATAATTTTGAACTTTTTAACAGAAATGTAATTTCATGCTTTTGTGATGGTGATCTGTTATTAAAAACATTTAGTTAATGAAATTTCTACATGAAAGCTATATTGTCTTAATACCCCCTTTCATTCTTATATATATACTATAATAAAATAATAAAATATAACAAGAGCCCTTCGGGTTTTCATCTAGTCGCCGGTTATACTGAATTGTTCAAAACCATTTAAAAAGAGAATAACAACCATAAAGATAAAAAGAATACGTGGAGAGAAGAAAAGGTCACGGTAAGCCAGTGGTGGCAATGATATTTTATAAGGTTACCTTATAACGTTACCTACTACTAAAATCGAAAAAACGATCAAGTTATCAAATAAAACTCCGCACTAGGTAACATGTAATATTTTGTAGCAATAGTAGGTAACATTATCAGGTAACGTGCAACACTTGCATTCCCACCACAACCTCACCACGACGCAAATTTCACGAAAAAAACTATAGGATATTAGAGTAATAAAGGGCCCGGGTTATTTGAAAAAGACAAAATGTGTCCGTAACCCTACTAGGATTTGAGAAGACGCCAGTTTTATTGCAGATTCGTAATCTACGCATAAAACTGACCCGATTCATGCACATTTCGGAAAATTCCACCGTGGGAGTTTTCACGAAAAAAACTATACGATATTAGAATAAAGAATAATAAAGGCTCTGGTCTCATTAAAAAAGACAAAATGTGGCTGTAGCTCCCCTAGGATTTAAAACCATTTTATTGCAGATTCGTAATCTACGTCTACACATAAAACTGACCCGATTTATGCACATTTTAGAAAATTCCACCATGGGAGTTTTCACGAAAAACTACAGGATATTATAATAAAAATGGCATGGCCAAGGGTGGTCAGGTGACGAAATTTGGTCAAGGGGTGTTCGGTGATGAAAATTGGTCAAGCTGGCGAAATTTTTTGTCCGTGAGCAATAATAGTTATTTTTTGGTGTTTTCCAGTGTGTTCAATGCAAAAAAAAACAATTTGCAAATTTTCGCAAATTTTTGCAAATTTTTTTTGCAAGTTGATGAGAAGACGCCGGTTTTTTTGCGGATTCGTGATCTACGCATCGAGTTACCCTTGTGTGCAAATTTTGAGAAAATTTACCGTGGGAGTTTTCAAAAAAAAAATTATAAGATAGTAGTATGATTGCATATGAGCAACACTATATATTAGCACAGATTGAATGAAGTTTGCGAAATTATGTAGCCAGGATTTGAAATCGATTACCACAATATTTAAGTATAAAGTTATTCCGCATGAATGAAAGTATTGAGTACGAGCACCTGCTATACAGAAAGTATCTGCACATTTTAAATTCAGCGCTTTAAACATTGTAAATTGTAATGCATACGTTTCCCTGTCATAAGATATAAGCTTGCCACGACTTGATCCGCATTTGAGAATTTCTCCATCTAACTGGTATATGGTAAAACTTTGCTGGTTCATCAAATTATCATGTATTTCTGCCATTCTAAAATCCGTATTTGTGGAGAATAGCTTTTGTGCTTCTTTTATCAGACGTTATGTTAAATACATCACTGAACAATCATGCGGTTCGAAAGATATACAAAAAATTTATGGTCGTACATTATATATATGACATGTAGGCAAATAATTATATACATGTTAAGAAATGGTTTGCGTATTCCCATGAATACGATGCTTCCTCAGAATAACACATAGGAAATAGGGTACATGCGTTTGTATTCAATCCTGTTGTCTTCTTTTTAGGGAGGTGTGCGAATACCTTAACATAACCGATGAATTACTTTAATTGCATAAATAGGTAAGCTGGGATTTGGCATAGTCGCTTATTTATTCAAACACAACAAGGAAATTTGTCCGGGGAGACAGGGAAGTAGACAAGTTTTGCATCCTGTTCCATAAAAGTATTACGTATATTTCCTGCATTTTTTAATCATGAATCAGTTGCACCTAAAACGTTCTGCTGTTACCAAAAATGAAACAAAATATTTTTGTTAACTTTGCAGTATTTATATCTTGTCTTTCCGGAGTATTTACCATCCATAATGAAAATAGTGTAGACATTTCTCAGTTGCTAAATCCATTTAGAAATTGTCTGGTGCATTTGGTACACAATCACTTTTCAAGCCACCAAAACAAAAAGCTGGATGGCATTGTTGATACTCAAATAGACGGTACACAAACAATTCCTGTTGTTCAGTCCTATCATTTTTGGAAAGAGGAAACATTCCCATTTGACATAAATTTCTTTACTCAATTTCATTGCAACTCTAAACTCTTCAGCTTAGACAGACGATCCTCAGAATTTCGGTTTCGACCAGAGAATCCTCCACATAAACTTTTGTGCTCTATCCAAGTCCATATACTCCTTGCATGCACAGACAACTGGGGATATAGACCACGAGATATGGTAACCAGAGTTAACGCACCCGGATATAGCACACTTGTTCCTCTGTCCTTCAAAGATTTAATATTTCGTCACAAAGATAGCGGAATCCATGCCCAATGGTTGGGAAACCAGCCAGAGAAAATTATTTACACAATACCACTGCTCAGTCAAATGTTTAAACATGGATTATTTCAAGCCCTGATTACTCTCACACTTCAAAATACAGACTGGCAAGACTGGGGAAGATTTGTTGACTTTCAGAATATGGTGCTTATAAATCTAAAAGTGAACGGAACGTACCTTCATCCCAATTGGGTTTTAAATGGAAACGTTAAGATTGTATATGTTCCTTCTCAAAAGGATTTATACTTGGTGGCTTTTGAAAAATTCCATTATCAGGCACCGCAATTTTTTCTTGCAACAAATCTATGGCAACTGGTTAAGCGTGGGGAAGATTTTGGATCAACGCTTTTTACAAAAAGGCGAATGCCCGATAAAGAGTTATTATGGTTAGACGTGGATTCTAATCCAACAGGAAATATCATTACAGCTAGTTCAGCTTATGGTAAATTCCAAAATATTTTAACGCAATAAAACACTGCACTCAAATTTTTCAAATATGGTACAAATATCCCTTTACAAATTTAATTGTTATTATTTAGCCAGTTTAATATTAAATAATTAATGAAAAAATATTTGTTATCCAGAGACTGCCGAAAAACCAACCAGCTTACAATTTGAATCACCATCTTGGCTGCTAAAATTGCTAACAAGCAAAACCACCGCATGTACAATAATCAACTTCATCTTGGAAGGAAATGACAGCTGCAAGATTTATTCAAGCAGCACCAGACTCAACCCACTGCATCCCGTTGAGGTCACCCGTGTTGAGTTCCACGAAAAAGGATTATTTGCGGTAAGCGAATCCTACTCACAAGGATTTCTCACCTGCTATGTGGAAGAAACAGTAGGCTTGTCTGTAAAAGAATTGGTTTCTGCGTTTGATCCATGGGGCTGGACAATGGTTGTTGTATCAGGGTTTACAGTATCTATTCTAATTTTCGTAGCTTTAAAGGCGCCATACTTGACATTCAAGAAATTACATAAAGGGGAAATATTCATGTTTCCTTTGAGAGTGTTGATGGAACAAGGTTCCAATATTGTTGCATATCGTGAGGGACGAAAACGCATATTTTCTATAAAGTTTCTTGTATATTTATGGCTGCTTATAGGAATTGTGCTTAGCAATGGGTATCGAGGTGAAAATATAAGTAGACTTGTGGCGCCATTAAAGCCAAAGCTTGTTGATACTTTTGGAAAACTACTGACAGCTAACTTAACTATATATTCGACAAATACTTTAGAAAGGTTCTATGATTCCGAAATAATGAGTTTAGAAGCAACAGCTTGGATACGTACGTATGCTTACCTCTTTGCAGAGAAATTTGCAAAGTGTGTTACTGAAACGTTGTATTTGCCCGAATTTTTACATAATGCGATGGCACTCAACGAAAGCAACTCAAAATATTCAGAAAATATATCCAGTCTTTTGTACTTACCAAAAAGTCTGGAAGAAGCGAAAGAAATGATTGGAAATGAATATTTTTTGGAAAAGGTTGAAAAATGTAATGATAAAACAGCTTTTGCTACTGCCAGTGCAGATATTGACGTTCTATTTTGGAAGTTGGTTCGAAGGTTAGCATTTAACTCAAAGAAAAAGACAAAACACTTTTGGAAGCAAGTTGCTCGAAATAAAGATAATTGGTTTATTCAGTATAAAGGAATCGCCTTAGATTCTACTCCTTTGTCAAGCTACCTGGCAAAAGGACGACTGAGTTTATTGGATGAGACGGGATTTGCCAAGAAGGTTGTTGAATGGCGACACTGGCTTTTATCACATGTTGATTACGCAATGGTACAGAGAGTGAAGGAGAAGGAACGTGTTAAAAGCATTGGGATTGGGGACAATGTTGTGGTAGTTTTTTATTTGTATTTGTCACTAAACCTATTATGTTTGGCTGTACTTTTCCTGGAGGTGTTACAACGTGAATTGCAAAATATGCTGAATCAAACAAAAATATTTAAATAATCAAATTTAAAAAATAATAATAATAATAATTGAATAATTGCATGAATTATGTAGGTTGTATCAGCACTTGCATGTTTTCAAAATTCAGTACTAAACAGAAAAATTTAAGTAACATGTACAAAACATTCCTTTTTATATAAAATAATTAAGAAGATGAGTCGTAAAATTGAATGCTTCGCAGATGCCAAATCAAATATTTCGAACGTTTGTTGTATATGTATGCTGTATATATTTATGGCAATTATTCCGAATAAAATGTTTTATTATTCAAACGTATACGTATTAATGCTGTACGGATTTCTAAATTTCTTTTGTGTATATTCAATTTGCAGTGACAAGTGGCAAAACTTCTTTGTGTACCACTTCAGATACCGCTACACAGTTTGATATCTCTCTTCTCTTTTTACATATTAAAACTAACTTAGAAGATCCATTGAGCACTAGTTCCCCCAAACACAAAAACAAGCAAACTAAATTCATAGTCAAATACATGTAAAATATCACCAAAACATTATCATTTATTTCGATACTTTTCACTTGGTCCGTCTCCTTCAGTTTTTGAACTATCCCGTACATGATATGCGATTGAAACCAATAGCGCCATCTATAAACTTGCTCTGCAAATCCTGTCTCATCAAGTAAACGAAATACTCTCTCCGTCTTATAACTTGACCAAGGCGCCGAAACAAAGTATATCCCTTTTCGTTTTGTAAACCACTTGCCTGAATTCCGAGTCACGTATTTCCACCTATTTTTATTTATAGCGTTTTTTGACTTCGATAGCTTTATCATAAACTTCCAAAGTAGCACATCAATTTCTAAGCCTGCCGTAGAAAACGCTCGCTTTTCCGTACAATTTTCTGTTTCCTTCAGAAAATAATCAAGGCCCACCATTTTGCTTGCCTCTTCAAAATCTCTTGGAAAGTATAACAGATCATAAATATGTTTATAGCGTTCTGAAATATCGTGAGTGGAATCATCTAAAATTTCGCTTAAAAGTTGTGGATAGTAATAAGTTTTAGCGATACGCTTCTGAAAATCTCTTAGAGATGAAATACCCATAGATTTTATCGCATGGTCGAGCTGTTCATCCATGATACCATCTGTATGCATTTGTTCCATTATATTTGGCGAGTATACTGTTAAATTTGCCAAAGAAAGTTTTTCAAATGTGTCGATAAGTTTTGGCTTTAATGGAGCAACCAGTCGACTTATATTGTCACCACGATATGCGTTGCTAATGACAATACCTAAGAGTAGCAATATCGGCACAAACACTTTTAACGCTGGTATAGCTGTTTGTCCTTCACAGTATGATAAAACGTTTGAATCCTGTTCCATAAAAATCTTGAAAGGAAATATCAGCATGTCAACATTTCGTGACTTTTTGGGAGTTGTGTAGTCTTCTCGAAATATCAGATAAATTGCTAAAGACACACTTAAGCTTGCAATTATAAGGCATGTCCATATATATGGATCGAATGCCGATACAAGTTCCTTCAGTGAAAGTCCATCCGTCATTTCAACATAGCAGGTGAGAAATGAGGGCGAAAAGGATTCACTTACTGCATGTATTCCAAAATTATCCAACCTCATGCGTGCAACTCCCACGCCGTTCACAGAATACAAAGGACTTATTTTCTTGTACAGATGACAAGTGTCGTTTGCTTCCATAATTAGTTCGATAATTGTGCATGCTGTTGTTTTGTTAGTTATCAGTTTTGATAACCAATTTTGCCCCCTCATTACCAAATCTTTGTTTTTCGTTGACGTTTCTGCAGAACCAAACATTTAAAAATATCAAAATTTTCTTCCAAATCTTATATACGTACTTGACTTAATCTTATATATTTGAACTTGACAGCTTACCGGAAACAGTACTATCAATTAGAGTATTTCCAGTCGGATTAGTATCAGCGTTTTCCCACAAAATTCTCTCAGTGTTAACCCGAAATAGTTCTGAAAATAAGGCATCTAGCTGTTGTGTACTTGAGCACTCCTGCCAAAATCTACTTCTAATTACCATCATAGTTGTCCCCTGATTGAAGAACTGCTTAACAGATAATATGTACATATTCCTCGGGAAAAATACCAAGATAATTTTAATATTTTTGTTTATTATCCAACGAGGATGGAAATACGTAGTTATCAGCCCTTCACTATAGAATGGTGTGTCGGACAGGTCAACGTATGTACTCCAGTCACCAAGACCTGGCCGTACCATTTTGAATGATATTAAGGCCTGATATATCCCATGTTTGAAAATAGCAAAAGGTGCCTGTGTTTTGATAGCTTCTTTGATTCTTACAGTTCGGTTAGCAAACTCCCTGTGAACTCCGTCAGTGCGAAACCGATAAATCAAATCTTTAAAAGAGAAAGGAGCAAGAATATGTGAATCCATCTGATTATATTGAACTACTTCAACTCGGCGTCTATATCCCCAGTTTCTGTTGCATGCTAACAGTATATGAATTTGAATAGAGCATAAAATTTTATGTGGTGGATTTTCAGGGCGATATAGGAACTCTGAAGGGTGACGATCAAATTCAAAATATTTCCCATTGCAGTGAAATTGTGTTTTTTCGTAGAAGAAAATTTCTTCTTTCCAGAAATGGTAGCTTTGAACAATGGGAAATGAGTCAGTTCCGTGGATTGAGATATCTGCTATATAATCTAGTCTTCGGTTTTTTTTGCTGGTGAATTTAAAATGTACCAGTTGAATTACACATTTTTGGAATGGTTTAAGGAGTTGTGAAATATCAACAGGAGTTTCTGCCCGGAAACTGTATACTCCTGTAATTAAATATATTGGAGCCATTGAGCATATGATGGCGTAAAATCCCATGATTATTAGATGAAACGTGTATGTAGTTTCAGATAGTGAGACAATTTCAGAATATGTTTTCAGTGTCTTGCGACGTACTAAGATGTTACGAAGGAATATGGATGGGCTTATGAGTAAAAAACCAAATTTTTGTTCGTGTTCTTCGGCATAATTACGTAGTATTCACACATAAGTTCGCAAGAAATAAAAAAAATAGTGCAAATTAAAACTACCTGTGAGTAGCCACGCCCTTTACGTAACAAGAGCTATATAACGCATAGACATCATTAATTTACCTGGTTGTTTTCATATTAGTATATTTTATATAATATGGATATTTATTTTATTAGGTAGATTTTTGGACAAATGAAAATCGTCTGATGAGTTGCGTAAGGAATCCAGGTGTGCGTTATGAGGACAATTTATTTTAAATTAATTATAGTTGTGTTGCTTGAATTTCTTATGTTTCATATTGGCAAGTCTATCCCTTCAAGGCAAATTCTAATACAGAACGTTGGAAAATCCCAATTTTAATTTTTATTTGCTTTCTTCGATCATTGCCTACAATAGTGTAATGATTTAACATATTTGATGCCCACATTATTTCTATTTTAGATTTTTTTGCAATATGCCCAGGATCCCAATACATTGTTTGCATTATTAGAATTACTTTTGCAGACACAAGTCATCATTTTGAGTCTTATTATATAAAACCACCCTTTTTTAATCTATGCTCCAGATGTGATGGGCAATTAAAAATGATTGGATTGCATGCATAAGTTTGTCAGCATTAAGCTTTGGTATGATATCATTTGTCTCCATTCGTAAAAAAGCATGACATGTTTGCCTGTAAAAATTGATTAGCTATTTATCGTATCAAAAAAGACAGACTGATCTATGTGACTTCGGATACTATGAGTGGATTGATGTACTGGTGCAACTAAAACAAACGATTGCGGTCCCGTTACCCTACCAATTATGTGCCTGTGAGTTTCTGCTTTAGTCAGTTTAAAGGTATACCATTAAATTTTCACTGTACCGGAACCAACAAATGTATTTGACAGGGCAGAAAAAATCACTTCAATTTCCATGGGAGAAAGACAAGTGTCAAAAAATGAGATAAGATAAAATAATGGAGTGTTTGAATAAACTGAGAATGGATGCAAAAGAGAGCAGTCAGATATATGGAAAATTCATCATTGATATATTTGGAGCTTCGCATAATATCTCGCAATGGTTTTTGCTGGTTTGCTTATATAGTATATTATATTATAGAGAACAATGAACTCATAGTATATGTAGCAATATATAGTAAAAGTGATATGAGATATTGCACTGATAGTGTGAACTTGCATATGCCACAGGCTTTTTATTTCATAAATTACTAATAAATTCGGCATTTTCTATATATTTAGTTAAACCCATGGTCTTGTCTATACAATAATTTATGCAACAGCAAACAAAATAATAGAATTTTGAAACTTCATAAAAGTCGACTAGGATGACCAAATCTGTTAGTTAATAGTTTACGTTTTCATAAGTTATTATACCCAATAAATTACATTTTTTGTCAAAGTATTTCTGAGCAAAGATTTGGTTATCGTCCCTCTATTTTGTTTCTGAAAATTGAAAGCATATAATCTGTAAGCTTTGTACAAGAATCCAACACAAATCCGTAAAGTACACATGGGCAAAGTTAACTCATTATCTACTTTTTAACATGTTGATGCTATCTCCCTTACCTGCTTTTTTGGGTGGCTGTGATGATTCTAAAATAACATGCATGCTCATATCCAAAGTAATACATGGCAGCAATATACGTTTTCCATATCTCTGCTCTAAATTTTGAAATCAAACATTTGTAACCAATCAGTTGGATAATCTTTATAATCAAAAGCATTATGAATTATAATATGAAATTATGCCGACTAAATACAATTTACCTTTTATCGATACAGGAAGACATCAATAACTGTTTTTCGGAACGAAATACAAATAAAAGCTGGCCGTGTAAAATTACTAACGATAAACATTGATGTAGAAAATGTAAATAGAGTAAATATAGTTTAAAACCTTCACATGCATATTTTAGTATTAAAGTTATATCATAGTATCTACGGCATTCTAACTAACATTTAAATTGGAGATACTTTCGTTTTTAATGGTTAATTGTTTAAGAAATTTATAATTTTCACCAGTCTGAGTCACCAGAATCAGTACCTGAACTATCCGACTCTGATCCAAGACCACCAGCTAAATTTGCCAGTTTTGATGCGCGTTTAGATACTTTGTATATTATCATTGCCACCTCACTTTGCAGATTCTCTTCGGCAGCATCAAACAAAACTTCAAGAATCTCTCCCATTTCAGTCATGTCATCAAGAGCTTTTTTACCCGCCATTATTTCATATTGCTTCTCTTCCATAAAATCCCGAAGCTGAAACATTGCCGTATGAATTGGGGTAACCAGCCCGTCTCTCCTTTGATTTACATCGACCCCAAGTGATAATAAGTAGCTGACCTTTTCCAAAGCTGTTTCATATTTTCTTTCAATTGCTAAATAGCTTAGAAAAATATGAAGGGCGTTTTCTCCAGTGGATAAACAAGCCTTAGGATCTGCACCATTTTCAACCAACGTCTTCCAAATTTCTATAGGCTGTTTTGCTACAGCAGCCAAAAACAGACTGTTTCCTTCATTGTCTCGTGCGTTGATATCGTACCCGGGTATGTTCAGGATAAGCTGAATTGTTTCAATTCTTGTCTC
>JAQIXW010004491.1:0-11528 GCA_034700685.1 Willowsia buskii
TTATATAATATTATTACCATGTGCCTTACTTTCTTGTTCCAAAATGTATTGTAAACATGTATCCATAATCTTTAACCCATTCTGAGAGTACCAAATGTGGATTATGAATGACTTGTAGAATATTACCTAGAAGTGGTAAACCTCTTGGTCCTATTGTGGAATTATAGGAAATCAAATATTGTTTCCAATTTTATGTATAACATTTACAAAAACTTTTTATTGTACAAAAAACTGACCTGGAGGTAGTTTATATTTTGATGAAGGCTTCATTATTAACTTTATGGCCATTAGGAAGAAAGCACACGCTACTAAGTACACTATCAAACTCATTTTGGATTGTGAGCAACGAAACTTGGAAACTTTTTAAAACTTTGAGTTCTGAAAACTGAAAATGGAAACCTGATATATCTCTAATTACCTTATTTGCATTGACGACCTCTACCATTAGTAAAGGTTAATAATGAACTAACTTGATTTGATCCAACTCTAATGGAGTCAAGTTTACTTTAATTATTTATATGTTATATTTATAAATTTTTATCTCTACAAATGTCCACTGGTATTAAGTGTAATATGTGCTAAGATTTATATACCTATATAAGGTATAATATTGGCTGATCAAGGAATGTATAATATATGCATATAGTCTATACTCAGCTAAACCACTCTTGACTATGGTCACTTTTTCTGCTAGTTTGATCTTAACTTCATTAAATTGACATTGCTTACATTATGTGAACATAGATTTTTTATATCAATTTAGCTGGGTAGTTATAAAATTGTACCCCACATTATGCAACAAATCGAAACATAAGTGCAAAAAGTGCACTTGAAGCATTTTTAATAAGTAAAACAAAATGTCAATGGGTACAGATAACGGGACAATGAGACGATACAAGAACTTTAGTAACTGGTGATTCTGTACTTCACACTACTTTTACACTTGAGTCATGGCGAACAACGATTAAATGAAACAAGTATGCAATTGTATCAAATTATTTAGTTTTCAATGCACATTGATGAAATGTGGTCAGAACAGAAATCAAGACAACTACATAAGCAGTAGAGATGAGTTTATGAAATCGCTTGTGAAAGCAATATTCTATATTTTATAAGTTTCAGAGTGGATTTTCTAATTTAATTTTATCTTTTCAAACTATAATTATATTATAAAATGCAGTAATGCGACTATTCTGGAAATTCTCATAGTGAAACTTTGAATGTTAATCACTTGTAGATTTACAATATTATCATAATTCAGAATACATTAATACAACCAGAGTATCAATGTCCAGTGGACAGTCCGTTTTGTCCAGTGGACAATGCAAAGTTTGTCCATCAAAATTGGGGTAGACAGTGGAAATTTTGATACTATAGGTCAAAAATGGCCAAACATGGCAGGTGGACATGGAAATTTTGATACTCTGAATGCAACCTTCAAACAAAACTTCAATACTATTTGGGATGAAAAGAATATTTAAGCATGAAAATTCAGGAAAAATCCATGTAAGTAGCTAGGGAACTCACGGGAACTGGAAACACATCAGGAAATGATATTCAGCCACAAATAAAAATTATTTGATCAATGTTGTGTATTGTGTGCATAAAAAATGAGTTCAGAATAGAATGAGACACTCTTCCATATAGCCTATAACCTAGGTTTCATAATAACTTTAAACGGCTTAGCAATCAAAGCTATGCCAACATCTGGCTCTAAGCTTGGCATTGGACATGAAGGGTCCGGTGTGACATGAAAAGTTTGGAATAGTTTTGTCACAAATATAAACATCACATCTTTTGCTAGAGGTTCACCAAGACACGTCCTGCGCCCAGGTTGAAATGCCACCACATTCTCTCTCAAATAGGTGGACTTGGTCTCATCTAAAAATCTTTCTGGACGAAATGCTTCTGGATCTCCCCACACATTTTTGTCGTGGTGCACATGATACATGTTTGGTACAAGAAGCATCCCTTTTGGCAAAATAAATTCTTCAAATTCCACATCCTCAATGAGTTCATGGATAAGACCAAGTGGTACCAGAGAGGATTTCCGGAGGGTTTCCAAAACGACAGCTTCAGTATAAGGCATGCTATATGAATATGGAAAAAAAATTAAAAACTAATTTTGGGTAAACAGAATATGAAAAATCATAATTGGTAATACATTGGTATGTCCATCAACAAGGGATCACGATTTCTTCCAATCACATTGTCAATCTCATCTTGTAATTTGCTTTGGACAGCCTGTTCCATAGATAAGTAGAGCACTAACCATTCTAAAGTTCGAGGAGTGGACTCCCCACCAGCATTAAAAATTTCCACAATCGATGACAAAAAATTCCGCTCTGAAATTATTTAATAGCACATAATCTGCAACTAGTAGTAATAAAAGGTAGAAAAAAAAAATTATCAGATTAAGATGTCTAAATCACAAACCTCCCTGAGCTCCATAAAAGCTTGAGTTAGGGTCGGTCACTCCTCTCAAGTGTTCCAAATAGCAGTCAATAACATCTCGTTCCACGCCGAGAACAAATGTTTGCCGATGCTCTTCTATGAAGCCATTTATAAACTCATAAATCTCTTGCCCGGCCTCGTCCAAGCCAGTATACCCGGAAGCAGATGGGGCAATGTATTTTAAAGCAGGGAAGAAATTAAGACCAGTTTGTACAGTAATTTGTGCATTGCTACAAGGTTACAATAATAGTGTTCATAAAAGTGCATAAAGCACAATATACAATTTTAACAAAACAATTTTTGGGATATGTAACGCTACTTACTCCAACAAATTTTTGAGAAGCTTGCTAACACGCATATTTTCAAAGCCAGCCCTTTCCCCAGTGACAATACTGAGGAGTGTGTTGTTTGTAGCGATGTTTAAAATGTCTTCAATTGAAACGTTTCCGTGAAGCTTCATTTCTTTGTTGATCCATTCAACTGCTTCTTGTGCTTCCAGCAATATTTTTGGTTCCAACGATGTTTTATTACCGAAGCCGTGCTTGACCAGGCTTCGTAGCAAAAATTGTCTTTGTTCGTTCCAAACATCGCCTTCTGTGTGCATCACTCCGTGTGCACCTCTTGAAGTGAGTAACATAGTGTCCGTTTTATATTTCCCGGTAGAAGCCGGCAGTGAGAAGATTTCATTTATCAGTTTTGAACTGGAGACCACTAGCGCTCTAAAAACAATTTAATGGTTTATTCGTAATGGTAGGTATATTTGCTGTTGTTAAATTGATTATTTATTGATGGCCTTACTTTCTTGTTCCTAAATGTATAGTGAACATTAGTCCATAATGTTCCACCCATTCTGAGAGTACCAGATGCGGATTGTGAATGATTTGCAAAACATTACCGAGAAATAGTATGCCTCTTGGTCCTATTGCAAAAATATAAATTAATAATTTAAATTTTATTCGCAACTTTATTCGTTCAACATTTCTCCCTAATTCTTATTAAAACCACACCAACCTAGAGGTAATCTGTATATTGATGACGGTTTCCATGTTGACTTTATTAGTATCAATAAGAAAGTACATGATACTAAGATTACCATCAAACTCATTTGGAAAGTGAGTCGCGAAATTTTAAGAAAACTTTTATTTATTTGAAAATGTGATGTAAAATGTAAACCTTTATGTATCTATCTTTACAGAATATCTTTATAATATCAACCATCAGCAGTAGTATTCACCTTAAGTTGACACTTATAAAATTACATTTAAACAAAATCGAGACAAGCACAGCTTACTTTATTATTTATATACTACATTTCATTTCTATAAATGTTCCACTGTTATTGTTATTACATAAACCTTGTAGTAAACATCAGAAAATATGTCAGATTTTCGCCTATAGAGAGATGCATAAAAAAATTGCAAACTGGTCTTGTAATGAAGCACACGGTGATCAAGGATGATGAAAGAGCAAATAGTACATTTAAAAGGAGTCAAACTAGTCATACACTAGAGATTAGGAAAAAAGATTGTTGGGGATGCAGAGTTTTGCAGATAATGTGAATTCTAGCAAAAGGAAAATCTTAAGCAGCATTTGTATACGAAATTTGTATGCCTATAATATTCATTGTCATCTGTGTGTGGCCATTAGGTATATAAATGTTGCTTGACTTTGGCTTGTAAAATATGTACATAAAAATCCCGTCTACCACTCTGCCATGCGGATGCCTAGAAGAAAAAAACAAGTCCCAACAGAAACGAAAACAACTCGGTTTATGCATCTTTAGAAGCTATCTTTAACAACACAATTATGATCAGATTATTTTGACTACTATAGCAAGTTGTACTTTTTAAAATTGTTGAAATGGTTTCTATGCGAGTAAAGCATCAAAATGGCCATGCTGACTTTTCAAAATAGTCCCATAGATATTTGTATGGCTTACTTAATTTACTAATTTTCTTAAATATTCATCCCTTATTATACATACATAGACATTAATATATAAATATTTGAATACGTATGATCAAAATATATTTAACATACAAAACCTAAAAACGTTGGACGCTATCTAAAGATGATACCGTAATAAATGGATAATTTCTACGCAAGCATTTTTTCGAGTCTTATAGCCTATAACCTTGGTTCCATCACAACTTTAAATGGCTTAGCAACCAACAATAGACCTTCATCTGGCTCCAAGCTTGGCCTTGGACATGAAGGGTCCGGTGTGACATGAAAAGTCTGGAATAATTTTGTCACAAATATAAACATCACATCTTTGGCCAGAGGTTCTCCAAGACATGCTCTGCGCCCAGGTTGAAATGCCACCACATTCTCCCTCAAATATGTGGACTTTGCCTCATCTAAAAACCTTTCAGGTCGAAACACTTCCGGATCTCCCCACACATTTTTGTCATGGTGCACATGATACAAGTTGGGCAGAAGTAGCATGCCTTTTGGAAAGACGAATTCTTCGAATTTCACATCCTCAATCAGCTCATGGATAAGTCCAAATGGTCCCAGAGAGGATTTCCGGAGAGATTCCAAAATGACAGCATCAGTATAGGGCATGCTTTAAGAACATGGAAAATAATGTGTTTTATAATAAATAAAGTTATTTTAGAATTAATGACAATTGAGGAAATGTTTTTGATAGTAACGAGTTGAAAGAATAATTTAAAGAAGCAATTTTGTGTAAAAACATGCAACAAAAATATATACCTACTTTGGTTTGTCCATTAAGGAAGGATCACGATTTCTACCAATCACTTTATCAATCTCAGACTGCAGCTTGCTTTGAACATCTTGCTCCAAAGATAAGTAGAGCACCAGCCATTCCAAGCTACGAGGAGTGGACTCCCCTCCAGCATTAAATATTTCCAGGATTGATGATGAAAAATTCTTTTCTGCCAGTTTAGAATATCTCAATTTTCAAAAATATAGACATTTGTTATAAAACTGAAAATTAGCAATTTAAAATGAAAATCACAAACCTCCCTCAACTCCATAAAAGCTCGAGTTTGGGTCGGTCACACCTCTCAAGTGTTCCAAATAGCAGTCAATAACATCCCGTTCCACACCTGGAACAAACGTTTTTCTATGCACCTCTATGAAACTGTTTATGAACTCATAAATTTCCTGTCCAGCCTTGTCCAAACCAGTATACCCGGAAGCAGTTGGGGCAATGTACTTTAAAGCTGGGAAGAAATACAGACCGGTTTTTACTGTAATTTGTATTTTTCTGAAAGCAAAGGAGACAGCAATGTTCATGATAATATTTGCAGATTTGGGATTTATTATTAAAGTACTTACTCCAGCAACTTTTTGAGGAGCTTGCTAACACGCATATTTTCAAAGTCAGCCCTTTCCCCAGTGACAATACTGAGGAGCGTGTTGTTTGTAGCGATATTTAAAATGTCTTCAACTGACACCTTTCCGTGAAGTTTCATTTCTTTGTTGATCCACTCCACAGCTTCTTGTGCTTCCAGCAATATTTTGGGTTCCAAAGATGTCCTATTTCCGAACCCGTGCTTCACCAAACTTCTAAGCATAAATTGTCTCTGTTCGTTCCAAACATTGCCTTCTGTATGCATCACTCCGTGTGCGCCTCTAGAAGTGAGTAGCATTGTGTCTGGTTTGTATTTCCCGGTGGAAGCCGGAAGTGAAAAGATTTGATTCATGAGTTTTGAACTGGAGACCACTAGTACTCTAAAAATAACAATTTAATGGTTTATTCGTAATTGCAGCTTTGTTTGTTAATGTATAATTGATTATTTATTGATATTCTTACTTTCTTGTTCCAAGATTTATGGTAAACATTGGTCCATAATGTTCCACCCATTCTGAGAGTACCAGATGAGGATTGTGAAGTATTTGTAAAACATTACCGAGAAATGGTATGCCTCTTGGTCCTATTCCAAAATAAATATAAATAATTCAAATTTCATTTGTAACTTTAATCGTTCCACATTTGTCACTAATTTTTACTAAAACTTCCCTAACCTGGAGGTAATATGTATGTTGATGAAGGTTTCCATATTAACTTTATTAGTATCAATAAGAAACCACATGATACTAAGATTACCATCAAACTCATTTTGAAAGTGGGAATCGAAATTTTAAGAAAACTTTTTTATTTTGAAAATGTGATGTAAAAATGTAAACCTTTATGTACCTATCTTTATATAACTTCTTTATAGTAACAACCATAAGCAGCAGAATTTACTCTAAGTTGACATTTATATAATCACATTCAAATAAAATTGAGACAAATACAGCTTACTTAATTATTTATATACCACTTTTTATCTGTATAAGCGTTGCACTGTTATTGTTATTACATAAACATTGAAGTAAACATTAGCAAATATTTATATGGTAAAATTTCATCTATTGAGGGATACATACAAAATTTGCAAACTGGTCTTGCAATGGAGCACACGTTGATCAAGGGTGATGGAAGGGCAAATAGTGCATTCAAAAAGAGTCAAACAAAATTACATATCAAACTAATGATAGACTGGAGAATGTTAACCAGCAATTGTATAGGAAAATTGCATGCCGATAATATTCGTTATTATCTGTATATGGGTATATGTATTAGGTGTATGAATATTGCATAGATTTGGCTTGAAAATATGTACATAAAAAACCTGTATACCACTCTGTCATGCGGATGACTATAAAAAACATGTCCTAACGGAAACCAAAACAAACTCGATTTACGTATCATAGAAGCTATCCATAACAACACAATTATGATCAGATTATTTTGACTACTGTAGCAAATGGTACTGCTACTAATTTGTAATTTTAGAAATGGTTTTGTTTCTATGCATCTAAGGCATCAAGATGGCCATGTTGAATTTTCAAAATCATCCCATGGATATTTGTATGGCTTACTTAATTTACAAATTTGAATGCATTTACATATTTATTTGATTTGGTTGAACACAAGTGTGGTGGCAGATGCAAGAATTACAGAAATACTGTAACGGACTACAGTGGCATTTCAAATTCCAATAAGCAGTAAACACTGGAAGATACAACTAGTGGAAAATTAGATTTCTTTATTATTATCTCATATATTATACTCACAAACACATTATAGTATAATACTCTGAATATCTGCAATAAAAAATATCTAATATTTAATGAACAAAGCCAACAAACCGTAGACACTATTTAAAGATGATATCGTAATAAATGCGTAATTTTATACGCAAGCATTTTCAAGTCTTATAGCCTATAACCTTGGTTTCATAACAACTTTAAATGGCTTAGCAACCAACAATAGACCTTCATCTGGCTCCAAGCTTGGCATTGGACATGAAGGGTCCGGTGTGACATGAAAAGTTTGAAATAATTTTGTTACAAATATAAACATCACATCTTTGGCCAAAGGTTCTCCAAGACATGCTCTGCGCCCAGGTTGAAATGCCACCACATTCTCTCTCAAATATGCGGAATTTGTTTCGTCCAAAAACCTTTCAGGTCGAAATACTTCTGGATCTCCCCACACATTTTTGTCATGGTGCACATGATACAAGTTGGGCAGAAGAAGCATTCCTTCTGGAAAAATAAATTCTTCGAATTCCACATCTTCAATGAACTCATGGATAAGACCAAGTGGCACCAGAGACGATTTCCGCAGGGATTCCAAGATGACTGCTTCGGTATATGGCATGCTTAAGAATATCATAAAATTATAATAATATTAACACGTGACAGAGTAACAAAAAATCATAATTACTTTGGTTTGTCCATTAAAGAAGGGTCACGGTTTTTTCCAATCACACTGTCTATCTCATCTTGTAATTTGCCTTGAACTTCCTGTTCCAATGATAAGTAGAGGACCAACCATTCCAAGCTACGAGGAGTGGTCTCCCCTCCAGCATTAAAAATTTCCAGGATTGATGACGAAAAATTCTTTTCTGTTAGTTTTTGGATAAATGATCTGTGGTAAGTAATGATAACTGAAGAGAAAATCAACATGTAAAAATAGCTCAAACTACAAACCTCCCTGAGCTCCATAAAAGCATGAGTTTGGGTTGGTCACACCTCTCAAGTGTTCCAGATAGCAATCAATAACATCCCGTTCCACTCCGGGAACAAATGTTTGCCGATGTTCCTCAATAAAACTATTTATAAACTCAGAAATTTCCTGTCCAGCCTTGTCCAAGGCAGTATACCCGGATGCAGTTGGGGCAATGTACTTCAAAGCGGGGAGGAAATTCAGACCCGTTTTTACTGTGTTTTGCATATTTCTAAGAAGATACGATTTTGCTTATAAAAGTCTTTGGAGGAAAATTATTTTATTGTCATCCATTATGATGATGGATATGTTATGGTACTTACTCCAACAAGTTTTTGAGGAGCTGAGTAATACGCATATTTTCAAAGCCAACGCGTTCCCCGGAGACCATACTAAGGAGCGTGTTGTTCGTCGCGATGCTCAAAACATCTACAATTGATACATTTCCGTGACGCTTCATTTCTGTGTTGATCCATTCCACTGCCTCCTGTGCTTCCAGCAATATTTTGGGCTCCAAGGATTTCTTATTGCCGAACCCGTGCTTGACCAGGCTTCGTAGCATAAATTGTCTTTGTTCGCTCCAAACATTGCCGTCGGTGTTTACCACGCCGTGTGGGCCCCTTGAAGAGAGTAGAAATGTGTCCGTTTTGTATTTCCCGGTGGAAGCCGGAAGTGAAAAGATTTGATTCATCAGTTTTGTACTGGAGACTATTAATGCTCTAAAAACATTTTAGGGGAAATGTAAATGCCATGTTTATTTGTTGGTGTTTATGTTATATTTATTTATGTGCATAATTCATTTAATAATGGGCTTACTTTGTTGTTCCAAAATTTATTGTAAACATTGGTCCATAATGTTCCACCCATTTTGAGAGTACCAAATGCGGATTATGAATGATTTGTAGAAGATTACCGAGAAATGGTAAGCCTCGTGGTCCTTTGAAGGAATTAAAGGAAATCAAGTATTATTTCCAACTCTCTTTATAACATTTAACACTTTATAATACTTTTTAGTTGAAAAACACTCACCAGGAGGTAGTTTATATTTTGATGAAGGTTGTATTATTAACTTTATTACCATTAGCAAGAAAACACACACAACTAGGTACAGTACCAAACTCATTTCGAATAGTAACCAACGAAACTTTGAGTTTGAAAATGGGAACCTGATGTATCACTAATTATCTTATTTGCATTGACGACCTCCACCAATAGTAAAAGTTAATATTCAACTAACTTGATTTGATCCTATTCGAATGAATTTGAGTCAAGTTTACTTAATTATTTATACGCAGGTTTTTATCTCTAAAAATTCCCACTTGTATTAAATGTAATAACAATCATTGCACGACATATTTGCTAAAATTTATGTATACATGGATATAAATAATATTTGTCGATGATAGAATGTTTAATGTATGCAAAGAGTCTATACTCAACTAAACCTCTCGTGAGCATAGTCATTTTTGTTAATTTTATCTTAACTGCATTATATTGACGTTGTTGGCATTCTGTGATTGCTGAATTTTTATATAAATTTACTGTGCAGTTATGAAGTCGTATCCACATGATGCAACAAAGCGAAAGATAAGTGTGAAAAATTGCACTTAAAGCATTTTGTAATTAGAAAACAAAAACATCGATGAGTGCAGATAACGGGACGATAAGACGAAACAAGAACTTCAGTAACTCAACATCCTATGATTCATACTACTTTTACACTTTTAAATTATAGAGAACGATTAAATGAAACCAAGTATGCAATCGTATCAAATTATTTAGCTTTCGATGCACATTCATGAAGTGTAGTCATGACAAAAACCAGGACAACTATATAAGCAGTAGAGATGAGATTTTGAAATCGCTTGCGAAATCATTATTTTATATATTATAAGTTACAGAATAGATTTTCTAACTTAATTTTACCTTTAATTACGAAAATTAGGGCATGCAGTAATACAGCTATTCTGGAAATTCCCGTAATGAAACTTATAATCACTTATAGCCATATCCCTTAGCTTGATTTCAAAAGTATAATCGATAAATTGTCTAAAACATTTAACTGAAGTGTAACTAAAAGTAGTTTGGAAACTTACGTAAACTAGAAATACATCTGCCAATGATTTTCTGCCAGAAATAAAAATTATTTGATCAATGTTGGGTGCCTAAGACATGAGTTCTGAACAATTACGATAGAATTGAGGCCCACATATAGCCTATAACCTTGGTTCCATTACAATTTTAAATGGTTTAGCAACCAACAATAGACCTTCATCTGGCTCCAAGTTTGGCTTTGGACTTGCTGAGTCCGGTGTGACATTAAAAGTTTGGAATAACTTTGTTACAAATATAAACATCAAATCCTTTGCTAGAGGTTCACCAATACATCCTCTGCGCCCAGGTTGAAATGCCATTATATTATCTCTTAAATATGTGGACTTTGCCTCATCTAAGAATCTTTCAGGACGAAACACTTCCGGGTCACCCCACACTTTTTTGTCGTGATGCACATGATACATGTTGGGCAGAAGAAGCATTCCTTTTGGTAAGACGAATTCCTCAAATGCCACATCCTCCATGAGCTCATGGAAAAGTCCAAGTGGTGCAAGAGATGATTTCCGGAGAGTTTCCAAAATAACAGCTTCAGTGTAGGGCATACTATAGGAGCATGGAAAACAATTAAAAACATGGAGTATAATTAAAATAAGCAATTTTGTGTCTAATTCATAACGAAAATATGTATTTGGTACATACTTTGGTTTGTCCATTAAGGAAGGTTCACGATTCCAACCAATCACTTTGTCAATCTCAAATTGCAGTTTCATTTGAACTTCCTGTTCCACGGATAAGTAGAGCACCAACCATTCTAGGATACGAGGAGTGGTCTCCCCTCCAGCGTTAAAAATTTCCAGGATCGACGAGGAAAAATTCTTTTCTGCAATTTTGGAAATACTTTTGATCCAAAATAGCTAACATAGGTGTATTATTTAATGGTGAATGGTGAGAATCAGTAAGTTAAAATGATGGAAATCACAAACCTCCC
>JAQIXW010004492.1:0-11523 GCA_034700685.1 Willowsia buskii
TGAAGTGTTACAACATTCGTTTAAATGTGTGCTAAAAGCAATATGAAGTATATGTTTCGCAAAAATGTTCCCTCTGTGCCTTGTGTTTCTTCTCTTATTAGATGTGTTAGTGTGCTAGCATTTCCATCAAAAACCGATGTTGCTGTCCGTCTGTCTACCTACTGGAATCACATTGCTAACCATTATTGGTCGCAACCTCATCAGTTTCGTTTTCGAATTACTTGAAGCTTTACAACATAAATGATTATAATTTAGTTCTGACAAGAATTTGACATTCTTTAACCCTTCTGGTATGTTAAAATATCAGCTATGAATTAGTGTATCTTACTTTTTTTGTATTCTTTAACTATCAGGATCTATATCTGTTGTACAAAAAGAATACATGAATACTTAATGGTAAATGTGAGGATATGAAGCTGGTCTGACACATTTCGCATCAGAGATTTTTTTCCTGGTGGTCAAATGTTTTTATGAATGTATGCTGTTCAACTAACTTATATTGTGAGTACCTGAGGTGAAGATGCCTGGAAAAGAATCTTTGTGCACATTAGCACATGCCGCCTTCATTGAAAAACGTAAATTTTTTTTATCTATGTTATCTTTCATCCAATATCATTCTCCATTGCAGAAGAATACATTCTTATGTTTCAATTTTGTACATAGCATGTCGGAAAGATAAGGCTGAAGGTGAACAAAACTTTTAGATTTGACCAATATTGTAAGATTTGTGAAATGAACAAAGGAAGGATAAGTTATATCGGTAGCCATTTAGAGTACCCAAGGACTCAAGGTAGTGCAGTGAGCGACTGCCATATAGCTTTCTTTCTTAACAAAATCACGCTATTATGATGATGGCGCTGTACGCTCAACGTCGCAACAAAGATGCGGAAATATAAATGGGAAAAGCGCTATTCACAAGCTAATCAAGTTCTCCAGTTTTGGTTCGGCTGTCCCATTATATTGAATTTACAATCGATTTCCTTTAAAAAATGTACATTTTGAAGAGACTGCTTTCGAGCCAGGATCGGGAAAGCTGAAAGTAAGAGTAAGGTGAACCTTTCCCTAGGAAATTCAAAGCACTCATAATGTTAAGTGTGTCTTGAGTTTCTGTCCATTTATGTCTTTGTATAGGAAGCTTGTTATGTATTCAGCAGAAAAAAAATGGAATCTAGAGAAAACATGAAAAAGAGACAATCTCTGTAAGCGTCTGTAGTAAACCGACTTGCCACCATGAATACTTTCGCTTCCCTCTTTTGTGACTTATATTAAATCTATAAACGGTGGTACATGAAGCGCTAGAAATTATGCTTGGTGGTAGGCAATGTGCATATTGAATGTACATAAAGTAATATAGGATTACGTTGAAACATCGCCTCAAACCTGAAGCTAAACCAGGTTAGTATTGCGGATAGCTGTTTTATGTGTCAGACCCCATTTCCTAAATGATGAGGTCAACGTACATATGAGTGTGCCTATTTCCTATGGTTGTGGATGTACGTAAGCATTCATGTAAGTACCCACCTCCCAAAAGAAAATCGAAAATAGATTGAAAGTGGAATTGAGAAACGGAAATTATTCCTCCTTAAAATAGAAAAAAGAATTTGGAAGCAGTGTAGCAAGGAAATATGCGAAAACGGAAAGCTATATGTGGAATAGATGGACGCATTCAAGCTTCACTTCGGCACAGGGATAAGAATGATAAAAAATTTATTTAAAAACCAGCTTTAGCAGAAGCATAACATCTTTCATAGAAGAGTTCTACATGAAAATAAGAAAATAAAAGTTCTTTGTTGTGCGTTAGGGATTTGTCGTAGCATCAGTAGCATGCACTGTGTGTATGTATTTGTTGTTGAGATTTATAAAATATAAAATGCAACAGTCAACAATAATAATATTTTGTCAATAAGGGTGAACTGATAATATGAAGAATTATCTGTGTGAGAGTGGGAGTTGTGAGACATTTGAATGAGAAAAAACATGATTGCCCCTACCACTTCAATTTAAGTACTTAATGCACGATACTGTCGAAAACCTGCATGTCTAAAAGCACGAGAGAGAATGTCAAGGATGATAGTTTTTTCTTACCTGTCTAGTTTAGTTTACAAAATATGACAAAATATGGCTATCTTTTCTCATATATTTGTACTTTATATTGGCCAAACTTCAAATTGATGGAGTATCTGGGCTAGCTATACATTCATATACAATTTTTTATGATGTAGGCTGAAAGTTTTTATGTGGAAAGTTTTGCAAAGTAAATAAGCAGAAATGATTGTTTGGGTTGTGGAAAGATAAAACAAGGATTCTGCTTTTACGTGCAGGTATTTGGAACATGCAATATCATATTTGTAGCAATAATACGAAATTGCGCGTAAACGAAGGAGCATAGCGTAACTCCACTATGGTTTACTCTTGTTTACGACTCAAACGGATATTGTACCTTCCCGTACAAAATTGACAAATTTTAGTATATGTATTACATCAGTCAATGAACAGCAATAAAAATGCTCAATGTTTTGTTCTGTGATGTAATGTTTCGTAGATTTTGCGTTTTTGACGTCTTACCATGAATAAACAATATTTTACCTAGTTCGGATTAGTTCTGAACTATTGTATTAATGCATTTATTAGAAATTCAAAGAATGGTTCAAATATTTATACGAGAACCCCAAAATTATTTGTTAAACTTGGACAAAGATTATGAAACAACTTATGATGTTAATGTAGAGCTACAGAATGTAGAACTCAATATCTGAGACGTAAAATACGTAGGATATAACTTTATGTAACCGGATTTCATAAACTGCAAGACTAGCAAAATGCATAAGAGCACCAATTCAATTCATAATTTTAACCTATTGGTAATCGATCTACATATGTAACAGAAAATCTCATACGGTATTACAAACGGATAGTTTAATGAGGCAAGAAGATTTGACTTGCTTGAATTCTATCATACCAAAAATGAAAGACTTTTTGCGAGGCAGGTCCTAAAATTAAATTTTGTATTATTTAGGCAAGTGGACAAACGCAGACAGAGAACAAAAGCAGGAAGGGATCGAGTGATGCTAACCAAGTATATGACACCAGCTAATAATGTAAAATGTAAAAAATGGCCAGCAAACTGACGCCTGCCTAAGAAAACTCACATCCCATTTTCACAAGGCATTATGAATAATAAAAACACATTAGAGGAAACGACTTTCACCCACGCCCAATTTTCTTTGCTAATATGTGTCTGTGTGTTAAGCTCTGTCTACGCAACTCTATTTGTTAGCTTATACATGCTTCAGACTAGACCAAGTCCTTTTCTCTAGAAAAGTATTAGTTGACTAATGGAATGTCTTGTGCGTAGACATGAGACAGGATTCTTGTATTTACGATAAAACAAGTTGTTTCTCGGCACACATTTTTGGGTTGTTCTTGACGTTAACGCGCATTGAAATGGCGACTTAAAAATTGTGTGCCAAATGCTTTCACTAGATTCTTCGCTTCTGCACGAAACCATTTCTGCAATCCAACAGTACGATTAAATGCGATGAGAGGGGTCACTTGAAAATAAAAATGTTCTCCAGCAAATACAAACAAGGCGGCCATTAACAATAAATAATTGCTTTGAGTAAAGAGCACGTACGCAGGTCACCATTCGTATGGAGTGTATACATGACTAGTTGAAGGAAAATCAATCATATTATATTCATATTTCTGATCATGAATTCATGGAAAGTACTCTAGGCAATGGCTTACAAAAGTGAAATTCCCTTTGAAGAGAAGTTGCCTCGTCTTTGGAATGATGTCAAAAACAGACTGTCCGCTTATACCATGCCAGAAGCGACAAACGCACCAAACTTGTTTCTGATCTGATAAAAATTCTAGTCAAGAGCATCCATTATTATTCCTTATGGAAAGGCTTTTCCCTCTTGTTGCGTTGTCGCTCCGCTCGCCAAATATCTTGGGAACAAGAAAATCATTTTGACCCATATGAATTTGTAAAGAAAGCAGTTGTCTGCTACTTCCGTTGACATTATGGTCATGGTTTGTGATTATTTTTATGTCCGTTGGAAATTGTAAACCTAGAATGCTAGCTTGAGGAAAACAAGAAGGAACCGACAGAAATAATATGCTAGAAAATGGTTCTGTTTTGTAGAACGGAAACAAGCACGCGTGCAAGTGATCAATCTTTTGCAATATTTTTGCACTCTTTAGTTATTCAAACAAGAACGTTGAACGTGAGGCAATATGATTTAACCTATTTGAAATATTGAAATTCTAAGCCCCTTGAAGATTACATCGTGATTTTCAAGTAAAATTGATTTGATGAACAAAATTATATATTTAGATTTATCGACATTTTATTCACGTGAATCTAATCTGTATGACTGAAATTTTGTTAACATGTTACAATACATTTACTTTACCTGACAAAATGAGGGACTTGAACCGTTTATACTCATATTTTAGTTGCAGATTCACAAGTTTAGAACAGTGCACTACAGCCATCTCGTTGTTGGAAACGGCATTTTCCAAAATATCCCTACTCCATGTCTTGGATCCTGGAAAACGACAGGAAAATGGTTTAGATGTCAGCTATGCTTTCCTTTGCAGTTTTCCAGTACCTCGTATGACATGAACCCCTAGACGAAGGATCGTAATGCACGAAATCGTATAATATAGGTAGCAAATGTATGGATAAATGCATGATGCTTATTATTGGATATCAGCATAGGTAACTTTTTATTTCCCACATATTTCCCACAATAAATATTAAATCTTCACATACCATAAAACGCTACAAACGCTAACTTTTAAGTAAAATGCTACAAAAATAAATATTTCATAAATAATGATCACACCGTTAAAATGTTAGCACATTAACTAGATGGGATGGATATAAACATTTCCTTCTCAGATGAACTAAAATCATGTACACTAGGCAGTGCAGAACGGGCATGGTCTTCCAGAACGAAAGGCTGTGAAATCCGCATGAGCACCTGTTTCCCTGAGCCATCTGGATTACTCACTAGTGCGTACACGGGGTCGTTCAACTTAACTATTTTGGATCCAACCACTTCGGTATTAAGAAATGAGGGGGACTCTGATTCACCATCTTCCCCAGACTTCCGTTCGATTTTGTCGGATGAGTCGTCTTGACTTGCGTCATCTGCATCATCTGCAGCAGAATCGTTTTCTGAGACAGCCTTGACTTCCTTCTCTTCACTGACATCGTTATCATCAATCTCTTGTGCAGGCTCTCTCACTATTTCTTCATACTTTGGGGATTTGAAGTACATTGGAACGGCGACAGACATCGGACTGACTTGCCATTTGCTCGTATCAATTGGTTGGTTCATGGGAGCATCATCCTGCTGGGCAGACATTGGGGCAACCTGAAGGCTTTGAAGAAGTGACTCCTGTTCTGAAAATGCATTTTCAGAACTGACTCTTTCTTTTTCCGCATTATTAGTGTAAAAATCTTGAACGGGGTAGCGGTCGATGCATGGCTGGCTCGCCAACTTGGGACTGGCCCATTCACATTTTTCTCCGTCAAACCACAAGGTCCTGGTGGGGCAGTTGAGTGGATGATAAGAGCATTTGGGACATTGTTGCTCCCAGGCTACTCCATTGGAACAAGAAACATAGAGACCGCGATTTCTTCCGAAATCAGGGTGACACAGTTCACCATCACGAAGGCACACGTAGTCCTTCACAATATTTGGCTTCTTTTCTGGCTCCTTTCCTTTGCTGTCGTCATTTCGTATGTCAAGAACTGGGAAAGAATAAACATTATGAATACACATTTTCATTTATCCTTGTACCTTTTTTAGTGCTCCGCGGACAATAAAAACTTATCTTTATAAAAACACTCAAGTTTATCTATGATTTTTATACCTCCAGCAGCAACAACACTTGCAAGATAAAGGACACTAGTGATAACGATTTTTCTTCCCATTTTATTTTATTTTAAGTAGTACAGGCAGAGAGAGGTTTTGTACACTTGCTATTTTACTCGTTCTTTGTAACGAGCGAAGGGCTGAACGATATAAAAATTTCAGCAGTTTGCTATAAGCATGTATGACTGCATCAGGATCTGCTGCTAAAATATTAAGTTTCTGCAGAAAACCTGCTTTATTTAAATACTAAACATCTACAGTACTTGAACCATATCTGCAAGAAATCCCAAAATGCGTGAGCATCACCCTTTTGTGACCTTATTTTTAAGGACAGAATAATCTTTACAGCATCTCTCTCTTCTTACAAATGCATAACTTATTTATTTATGTGTATGATCCATACGATTAACGGGGGTTCAAGTTCAATGAAAAATGCCCTCGAAGGGAGCTCGGCATGGCTCGATGTAGTGTAGTCAGTATTAGTGTTAGTAGGTTTCATGTGCCCTGGCTAACAACGAAAAGGTAAAGCCATCTGCCTGGGGATTTATTTTAACTTGCTCTCATTTGATATATAGGTAACTAAATAGTGTCATGTAATTTAGAGTCTTTCCCGTTTTTTCCATTTCCATATAAAGTTTATGACTGTACATAGATATGTGGGTTGATTTTTGTGGAAATCCCATTTTCTTCATGGGAGACGAATTTCTTTACAGTATTTTCACATTTGAATCTATTTGAATTTGCTTTGATTAAATGCACATGTATAAAGTTAGTGAGGGTAAAAATACATAATGTGTAGTATTGATTGAATGATGATGTGTTTGTAGTTCGAAGTAGCTCATACGTAAAACCGCGTCTGCCTTATTTTTTCATTTTTATTTGCTTATTCTTTCTTCAAATATTGCAAAGGCACATATAATGTATTGAACGTAACTTTATGTATAATAATACATTACGTTACAGAGCTGTCTGATTGATATTCAGTGAAAGGAAAGCCTATCAAGAAAAAGCGTGATTTTTCCTCTTGCAGAGGAATAAATTCTCCGAGGATTTGTTTTCCATGCACACGTCTCTAGCTTCAGTGAAGTGGTGAACTCGGCGTAACATATTTCAAAAAAGCAATAGATAATGTACTTACATGGGTCGTTTCTTTGTTTTTCTAGTTGCTTCCATTTCGTCTAATTTTATGGTGCTACTCTCGTAGATTTACGGTATACATACATACGCATACTTTTAGTATGTTGAAAGGTGAAAGTTTACACATTTTATAGTGACTATATATTTTTTTATTTCAGCATGGATTCACATCGCAGCCTTTAGGCTTTAATCAGACAAATGGAATGTTTCTGTTATTTTCAATACTTTATACTGTTAGCTAATAGGATGAATATTGATCTCATCTCGTCATTGTCTCTGAGGTGCACATCTTCCAAATGAATGAATTTGATAACATAAAAATATTTTTCATCAGAAGTTCAGGCTTTGTCAAAGCTGGAGAAAGCAGCATAGCACATTTTTGCGATCACGTATTGACTTGCTTATTTTTATTTTATGTTTCTTATCCAATTCCAATGCTTTTCATTCCATCAAAGTCAAGTGGTAGCTGGTGCATTCAAACGGAACACAAGCCATCAAGCAACCACTATATATTCTATGCTTCATAACCTGCACATCATTTCAAAGAAGACAACCTTTCGTCTCCTGCAAGGTCTTTCCCAGAACGAGATAATTTTGTTTCCCCCTTTCGCTAATCAAAGAGGTCACATATTTTCGCTTTATTCTACTTCATTTCCAAAGTCCCTAAGGAAGTATGCGTTTAGCAAATACTGACATTCCTTATTACATTTAATCGAGTCGAGTATATGTACAGTTGATAAAGTATGTATAACTTTTATCATTAGTGGCAATCTACAGGAGCAGCTGTGTATACATCATTTCCACTATTGGGTTCTGTTTAAAGTTATGCTTAAGAATATTACCAAATTGACTAGTGGTTGTCTATGACATTATCGTGTCACTTTAGGTTTTCTTCCAGTTCAACCCACTTCTACTTACATAATGAAATAGAAATAGCCTTGTGCACAAGATAACAATGAAATTCGTAATAATGACGGTCATATGTATAGAGGACATTTCCTGTTCATATCGTTTTCATCATGATGAGTCGAAAAACAACGTTCGCGTATACTAGTCGCTAATGTACAACCTACATACATATGCCATTAATATTTATACAGGTGCATGTCAACATCTTATTAATATTTTACATTGGATGCATAGTCCTCGTGACATGATAATAATAATAATAAGACAATCTCAAAATTGTGTCATCATATCAAGATTGAATTTTGAGTCACTAAATTATATGTTTAAAAGGAAAAAAAAATTAAATATGTATATGTATACCATAAGAGATACCACATACTCGAAGCATGTTATGCATCTGATGTTTAACCTACTGTAGGAAAGTGTCTAGCTGGAATAGCGGATTTTTCTTTTGTTCTTCTTTTGCGGCTGAGAAACGGTTCTTGTATCGTGTACTATATATCTGCTATATTGCTACCCTTGAATGCATGCGTTCTCTGTTATGTATTATTAAACACTGCACAAAACAAAGTGCACTTGCTTGTCTGTACAAATAAATTAAGCACATAATAGTGATTGCTATTTAAAATTCGATTATTTTATCGCTATAATATATATACAAGCCCATTTGCCACAAGAAAGATTTCACACTGCCCCAGCTAAATATCTTCTTAAGGATAGTCTCATTAGACCCCATGTGCGCTCAAAATAGCATTTCATTGCTAAACAATATTGAATTAAGAAGTTTAGTATCGAATGTGGGAAAGCAACATCAAACAACACAGCCACTATCATTTGTTTATGTACCCAGAGAGACATCATTTATAGGTTAGGCTACTTAAAACAACTTTCGCTCTGCGTTTCCAATTTTCATTTTAAGACGTGCTGCTGCTAGCGATAGAGGAGAAAACCTACTTATGAGAAAAAGGATTCCAGATTCCAGTTACAAAAGGCTGAACGTGACCTCCTCCCTTTCTGCTGAATAACAATATATTTATAAAAGGGTGCAAAGACTATTATATGGACAGATACATAATCACATTATGCATGTCTGTAGTGTACGTTACACAAAGAAAATTGTGACTTATGGTTATGATAGTAGTAAATGTATTGGTAGATAGTATATATGTAGTTAACTACATGCATTCGTGCCCATCATTAATATGTGCATTAAGTAATATGGACCACCATACTGGTTAGTGATAGAAAATATGCTACAGCATCTATACCGCTTTCTTAAGAAGACCGATGCTG
The DNA here is from genome assembly GCA_034700685.1 of Willowsia buskii. Taxonomy (NCBI): domain Eukaryota; kingdom Metazoa; phylum Arthropoda; class Collembola; order Entomobryomorpha; family Entomobryidae; genus Willowsia; species Willowsia buskii. The sequence continues at coordinate 9,231 of JAQIXW010004492.1, forward strand.
CATGGTATTTTCTAACATATTATGAACAATGGGGCGTGCATGAAATTCTTTATAACCGAATGATGTAGGTCGTGTTGTGATTTCACTGTTAGTTTTCAATGACTTAATGGCGTATTATGTTTTAGAAGACTGCATTGCAGATGGACAGATAAATGATCGAATGTACAATCGTGTGATGATGATGATGATGTATTCGTGTATTGCTAATATATATATAACATCCTTGAAAATCTTCCTTTTCAGTACGAGCTAACAATTTTTGATTTCCACTTGACCTGTCCTTGTCTTCAGTTTCGCAACTCCAACGATTATTTACTATCATTACAGTCCTATACGTACGTTTATGTTGTATCGTTTGCACTTTTTAGGACATACAAACATCAAGATGATGTATAAAGTATAATATATTTTTTTTCAAAGAATAGAGTATGCATACTGTTTCTTAACATCTTTTTTTAGTTTTCTTTGGAATATGTGGGAAGAGATACCATAGAGGAATGAAGAATGAAAAAAGAAAGTCTCATATTATTTTCTCGATCTAATAACGGGTTTTTGAATATCACATTACTTCCACCACGCATTATGCAAAATACCATAAAGGAAACTCTTTATCATAATGAGGAAAGATGTCCTACGGATTCCTTTATCTGATCTACTGAGAAAATATCTTACAGCCTTTTATTTCTCACACATCTGTACTTATTAATGTTGTGAGCTTGAAGAAACAAGGTGGCATCCAAAATCGATAGCTGAAAAGAACAGACATTTCGTGAAATATTTTGAATTACAAATTGGGTTTAGCACAAAAAATTGGCATGTGGCATATTATTCTTTTCCTTTTTCCCCAGTGAATACTATTTATTTCTTGCCACGCCATTGCCAAAAGTAAGAAATTGAATTTTTATCGGTAAAAGTTTTTTTTATCACTTTTCCTACCAGATATACGATTACTGTTTTGGGTGCGATAAAAAAAGCAAGAAATATGCTTTGTCAATACTGTAGACAGCGAAACTGTAAATATAAGCATCTTTGATGATAATAACAAACTTTTTATGCATAAAATTTCATCTACTCCAACTCTAACTCCAGTTTGATGACGGCTGAGGAAACCCTTACAATTTTTCATGCCTGAGGAGAACTCTATATTCAAGTAACTTTCCCCCGATTATGGTTGCATTATCATGAGAAGAACATAATCTTGGACGGAAGTTATTGATGATTCCCTGTCATCATCATCCTTCTTTTTATTGGATCATCGTCATAATAAAATCAACTGAGCCACCAGGAACATCTTCGTGGAAAACTTTTGACGATATGAATCCTATCCACACAGCATCGTTGAATGGGTTTGTGGCTCTACAGAAAAGATGAGTTAGACAAACATCTCTCCGATCTTTCTCAAGAGCGTCAGCAGCACTCATATGAATGAAGTTAAGACCATCACCTCCTCCACATCTTTTCAAAGAAAATCAAGAAAAAATAAACTAACTCAGGTGAACTTGTCAACAACTTCATTTCGACATTTTGAAAAATTGCAGCATTAATCCCAGGAAAGATGCATGTGAATAGAGTACACTTTATGTCTAATGGGAAAAGTACTACACTTGCTGTGAAGTCACTCTAAGTCGATTTGCGTGAACTGGAAAGTTGTTCCGCGGGAATGTCTGGTGCATAAGATTTCTACCACGTAGTTATACGAACTTCAAGAAGATGAGAATCCTGTTTGAGACACTTTCTTTCTTACGCTTTTTGTATCATGCCCACACAAATCAAAGGCATTCTTTTTCTCATATAGCGTTGCTTTATTTTTCCATTACTCATAAGAAATGTCCACGAACCCCTAAGTGTACCCCAATAGTTGTCTAAAAAAAGTAAAAAGTTCTAAAAAATTCATAAAAATATATACATACATTGAAATCATAAGTCAGCAAAATTTAAGTTTGTTATAATTGTGCTTATCTCAGGTTAGAATTAAGTTATTATCAGACCAATATTCGTGTTTCGTGTATCCTTTAAGCAATGAATTTAAGACCATCGGTAATCAAAGACGCTGGCACATGCCTACACATTAAATCAAATAATGCTTCGCATTCAATATTATAATATGTGTATGTGTTATAAAAGTAGTTTTTAAAGAATTGTAAATTTAAATAGGAAACTAAATAATATGTTGTATTAAATCTCAATGACACTTATGCAATATGCAGGTATGCACCTCAAGTATGAGATTATGAGTAGCATGTTTGCTATATATAATCCTAGACCAAAAGGAGATTTGTTTGAATGACAGCAG
>JAQIXW010004493.1:0-11521 GCA_034700685.1 Willowsia buskii
ATATCTTTCCTTATGGCATGTACAAACAAAGTGGTTCATGTATTATATAGCGTCTATGGTTGTTCTGCTCATTTCTTTGTTACCTGCAACACAGCAAAACTTTGCATAAGCGAGTGTTACAAATGAGTGCTATTATGAAAGAGTTCTATCGGTGTTGGCAAATATATATCTTAATATACAGTGTGGTAAAGTAAATGATATATCCTTATATCATATTAATATACAAAAATCGAATTTTCATCAGGGTTACCACCAAGGTAAAAAGAAAGAAAGCAGTCGAACGAAGAGCGATTGTTGAAAGGAGCTTTTGGTCGGGGCATTGAAGCAGCAAATAATAATTTCCTGTGTAAAGAATTAGCCATGTCGGTATCAACTTTGCTTTAGTATTTTACCTGGAATATGACAATCAGATTATCAGAGGTTTTATACATAAGAGAAAATGTTGTGAGTGCTCTAAATGAGTGTTATATGAGATTACAATATTCAATTTTAAAGTAATTCTAGTGCCCTTTTTACTCACTGCCAATCAATTACGTTGCAATTACCTTTAATTATTAGAAAAAGCATGTTAGGTTTGCCTTTGTATTTACGTCATATGAAGTATTGCGTACTATTTTTAATACATGAGTACGTTAAACATATAATACTCTTCGATTTGAGGTAGTTTAATCAGTTTTAGTTACGGATTGATTGCTACGTACAAATATTATATGTATATGTCCGGTTACAAGCTCTCAGTATAATTCCAATCGTATTATTTTAAATTTCGTTGATTCGCTAACGTAATCAACTGAGGATGAAGATAATAATTGTCTATGAATAAATGGGCGTTGTACTCAGAACGTAATTCACATTATTAACCTTCCAATAAGTTTGACTTGACGTAAATACAAACTAAACTCCCGAAGCCGTCATAAAACTCACAATGCCCCATTTCCATACGTAGTGTAAAACTTCACGTGTAGCTTACCTCATGATTTCTATACTTTTTCTTGTCTATCAACAAAAATTTTCCATAAAATTGAGAACATTTTTGTACTTTCGATGAATTCAAAAATAAGATAAAAAAATCAGCACGTGGCACGTTTTAGATAGCAATATGCAACAGAGGTATATTTTGCAAGCATCTATCGTCTCGTGCTTTATACACGTGCACGTGTACTTGAAACCCATGTTTATTAATTAAATGTAATCCAAACATTAGTATTCATAACTTTTATTTTTGTATCCATAATTTGTCCCGAAGACGATTGATGTGTTTCTTTGTCGAACGGTGTACAATGTGCAACAATAATTATTCCTGATTTTCCTTAAAAAACTCATTTGAATTTCTCTCGGTTATCGATTATTGTGATTCAATCTGTCAGTAGGCATTAGTTTACACAACCCCAAGGTTTTATGGATTCTATATTCATTATCATTATAATGCATATTGTATTATGTTTTATTGTTAGTTAGAGGATGGAATGACTCCCACTCTATACCGAAGGCTGAATGAAATTATGATAACTCTAAGTTCTATTTCTATAGCTCATACATAAGCAAACACAATCATAGACAGTATAAGTGCAGTAATTACTAAAAATGATACAATTTCAAAATGAAGGATAAAGATCACTTTTAGTAGGTTTATTAGGAATAATGACCATCATAAATTAGTTGAATGTGGGCCGTAGATGGAAGACGAGCAAACAAAAATATTTCATTCCATGATTAGATTTCAGGGGCATATTGAAAATCGTCGAATAAAATCTATATCTGATACATTATGCATTGTTTAATATTTGTTTGTTTTCAGGCATATGCTATGTCAGATTACTCCTTCTACGGGCTGACACCGGTCGCGTTCTAAAAAAGAAGAAAACAACTTTCCAGAAGCTGACCAGCTCTAATGGAGAAAACCCGGTATTCAACGAGACATTGGTCTTTGACATGCCTCCAAATGAACTGATTCAAACAGTGGTATTAGCACTCGTTTGCTTTGCTGACAAACCTCCAGGCCCGAAACATCACAGGAGCGACGCAGGGCCCAACATGTTCCATCACCAGCAACAATGCGCATCAATCCCTTTCTACGATGATTCCCTGTTCCATTACTCTGGAAATCTCAATAAAAATAAAATCAGCATGACGAACGCAGGAGGTGCTATTCAGCGTCATGAATCAATGGCTAACGGCAGTAGTGGTGTCCACAAAAACCCACAAGTCTCATGCAACCCATCCAGTTCCCAGCAACAAAATGATAGTGCTATAAACGACTCATCTGCAGAGAATCGCCAGAAAAATACTAAAGGCCATAAGGAGAAGGATGTGGTCGTTGGAAAGGTAGCTTTTGGGTGTTGTGTCAAAAATCCTATAGGAAGATTCCATTGGGAAAAAATGGTGCTACAACCACGCACCGTTGTAAATGAATGGCACTATCTGAAATGAATAAGTTTCCACGTTTTCCAAGTATATGGAATGGGTAGGCTTTTATACGTCGCATAATATTCAATATTGAGCACTGAATCGTACCACCAACGCATAAACCTGATCCTTCATAACTTGATTGTGTAATAAAGTAAATAATATTGACATTTATATGTCTGAGTACAATCAGGATGGAGATTCTTTACATGTAAATGTATTATGTACTATTGATATCATAGAAAATATGCTGTATAGATTCAAATCATTTGCCATTTCTTTTGACTATGAAACCCGTTAGATCCAGAACTGTTAATCGATATAAATGAAGTGTCGATGTCGACACACATGAGGACGTTAGCTTATACTAAATTTTTTTGGGACTAAATGTTCGGAGAGCATGGTATATAATCATTTCCCAAGTTTTTTTGACGTCGTCATTAACGATATGTACCTGTTAGTCATACTTTAAAGTGAATGATTAGTGTATGTAATTAAATTATTGAGTAATTCAGAGTAATTATAAAAAAGGCTTTCATTGTTCATGTATGAAAATTGAATCATAATCTTTGTTCACTCTAAATTTTCTATTTTGTATCCATTTCATTCAGCTGCCCACAGTTAAATATACGGGCAAGGGCATATAATTATCTGTAGTCGTTCGTTGATGTGACGTCCATAAGAATGAATTGTGCATGTATTTACCTACTCTATGACGTGCGACATTACATTTGACTTGTATCCCTTGAATTTAAGTTGTTCCTATTAATTTATAACTACCGAATTGAACATACGCATGTTGAATTTATTTTGAATATGCATATGAGTATATAACATTACCGAATTACTACCTAAAGTAAAGTAAGATGTACTATGCAATTTTGTTTTCTAAGTTGGTATTTCAACACATGATAAGTATCGGATGAGTTTTTTAGTTTTAAAAATACGCAAAGAATACATTTTCATAACTCATAATTGTTTCATTTATAAAATTTTGTAGTAACCCGTGTCAAGTACTGTTTTTATGATTTTCACTCGATTATTAGTGTAAGAAACATTTTTTATTACTGTCACTACTGTTTTGAAAATCATGCAAATGGATATGTAACTTTTGATGTGTAGATAAGAGTTGAAATGAGTGATTTTGATTTCACTTTATAAAGTAAAATGAAAAAAGTTAGTGTCAAAGCATTTAAGTCTCAGAACATAATGGGACTCTTAGAATTTTAACTATATTTGTACTATTAGATAGTAAACTAGAAATTACACTTTATGTATCCAGAAAATAGCTGTAGTGTGAATATGGTTCTGCACTAATCATAATTGAACACAAACAATCAGTCATGTATATTTTGATCAAGATCAATTTTCCGTATGGGATGGGAATGTATGTATCAACCGTTAAAGCGCAAAAATGAAAGCATTAATCGGACGATTTGGACGGACTCATACCCTAAATTATACTTTTAGCATTCATGTATATCTATCAATCACTATCAGTATATAGTTTGGAAAAAACTGTATGCGAAAATAGTACATATTTATCATAAATTTAACGATTTTTTGTGATGTTTGTACTTTGTATGTACAAAAGTTAAGTAAAATTTGTGTTAATAAAAGGTGTCAAAAAATTGTTTAGCTGCATAATCTTCTGTACCCTATATACTTCCTAACATTTTAAGACAAGCATCCACTTACAATTTAGTATGCCAGACAAATGAGTATGATACAAGTTCAGCATTAGTTCTTGATTTGGATTTATTTAAAGAATAAGAAACTCGAAAACGGCCAATCAAAAATCACTTCTTTCACATGAGCATCTGCACTGTCTTTAGTCTTTGTCATAATACAAACCATAACTTTGAAAGAAATGATTAAAAAATGCCCATCTTAATGATCAAATTCATTTATTTCTACTCATTTTACGGAATTTAAATAATATTGAAAATGATAAACTACTTTGTCCTGCGATAACGTATTTAAATGACTTACTATATATATACATATTTTTAGCATATTACATAAATTGAAATTTGCTTTTACAATTAGGACTAGTCCGATTAGGTTAATTAATACGTTGTGTATCTGGAGTTACTAACATAATTAGCTATGGATCTGTCCTTTTGACCTTTAGTCCACAGGCAATACGCTGCAGCCAATCCGAATCCTACAGCTCCTCCAAACGCACAACGTTTCAATCCAGCTAAAAAAAGTATTTTGAAAACAGCATATTATTCCCCATTCATTATTCATTTTTAAATTATGCAATTTGTGTATGAGAATACTACAAAACCATATCTGTAATTATGTGACACTCACCGGTTGACTTAAAAAGGAGTCCGGTAGCAGTTGCAGCGGCTAAAGTATTCGCATCATCATCAGTTTCTCTGTACCAACTTAGAAAACATCCAAAGCCGGAATACATTAAAGCGACCACTCCAAGTGCATTGGCTGAAGATGCTCCTTGCTTTGCGACATAATTAATGAGCCTAAAATGGTTGATAGTAAAAACGCATTTAACATTTGTTTGCACATTGTAGTTTTGGTAGCAAACAAAATTCTTATATGAGATCTGTGGGGATTCCCAGACGAGCTCTAAATATCATTACTCATTATTACTCACTGTGTTCTTCTCACTCTTCCAATTTGTCCTTGTGTTTCTTTGAAGCCTCGATACATACCAGCTACACCTCCAAATCCGGCGCCCATCAAAACTGAACCACCTATTGTTCCAAAGGCAAACTCAAAACGACCTCGTTGTCTCCCGGCCCCTTCTGGAAGGATAAATTCTGGTTCTGAGGTGAGATAAGGATCGACACTTAAATATGGGGATAATTTTGAAGCTCCGCTGCTGTATACTGCAAATTTAGAAAAATGAAATTTTTTACCGACATGATTCACAGATACATTTACATAATCCCTTTTTTTAAATTCTACTTGAAAATAGGGTTCTGCAAATAAATGCTCTCCTGAAGTGTACAATCTATAACGTTCAACATTCAACATTTTAACAACTCACTTACCCGACACATTCATCGAAGGATCTTCCGGTGTATACGAAGGCCCGTACATGCTTAGCAAGTTCTTTAGAGATGTTCCTTCCTTCTCCATACTGTTAGAATTTGGATAATCACCTGAAGAGCCCGTCCTGACGAAATGCAAAATCGTTGTTTGTAAATTAAAAATCAAAACTTCAACAGCTGACTACTTGAAGCCGATTATGGTGCTGGTGTGATGTTCCACTTTGTGTGCACTAACAAACACCGCTAGCATACACAGAAAGCAACCAGTTACACGATTATCTTTAGTAACCAACTATACAAATCAAACACAACATTCAAAATAAATGTCTGCATCTGATTTAATGGTGGTCAGTTCATTTATAAATTTCTAAAATTGCTATTTTTCGCTGAAATTCTATCTGAAAGCGAGGGATCAGCGCAATTCTTTAGATGAATGATGAAAGTACGTACGACCAGATTCACATGGAGTGCAATGCGTCACCCATGCCGTGGAGGAGTTCATGGAACATGGAAGGGTATGTGAATGCAATGTGGGTGGTATGATCCACAAAGAACCATTAACCATTGTATGCATTCCATTTTGAAGAGCAAAGCGTGGATTCATCAGGGTAAAGTATGCTCATCATGGTATGGTATAATATGGTATTATGGGCAAGTTATAATTTGCCTTCTGCTGTTGAGACGTGCATGTATTTCTTCCATATATACTACTGCGTTTAGAATGGATAGACTGTCCGAGTGTACTCGTTTCCTCAAGCGTGCTAAGCTCAGTTACTACAAATTGACAAATACTGTTATCTTTAAATATGATTTTGCCCATCCTCCAACAAACCTATTCATTGAAAGTAAGAAAATTCAAGATAACCTTGAGTGAGATGGGCAGGGAAAAGAACGTCAAATGGAAATATTGGAACTTTGAAGGAATTTTTACAGGGGACTGCTGACCTGACATTACATGCATTTTGATGAGTAGTAGAATATGATATGATGAAGCATAATTGGAGCATGCTGTTTGGATTCTTCGATTCTTGACTTTGCGCTGCACACAGCGACAATTATATCTTTGTTCACAAAGCAATTCATACGATAACTATGTTGTAAGCCCTAGGCACTAACAATACATAAGCAATACATATATTCATAATACAACGAGTAGTATTGTAAAACTCAATTTGATTTTAAAAATCGAAAACTCGGTTTATGCTAGTTAATTTCACTTAATGAAGGAGCTATTAGTGTGATTTCTGACTTATTATCTGATTCTAGAATAAGGTTGAAATCTTTCACCAGGTAGTTTTGCCACGCTTTATGCCAAACATAAATTTCCCGTTGAAACACGAAAGAGAAAGCAATGTAAAATATATGCAAACGAGAAAGTTAACAGCATGCTGCTGTCTAAAACTATGATGTTAACTATCGTCAACTTATAAAACTATGATGTTTTATTAAAATGTACGTTTACTAGACTATGAGGTTAAGCAAAGAGCCTTTTGGTGAGCCTGGCCTACCTACTTGGTAAATGAGGTCTAACCACTGAATGAATCATTGGCTGGAGTTTAGCAGCTCACTCTAGTTTACATGAAGCAAAGCATAAATACATAAACGATAAATGCAACAAAAATTATTGCTTTCATCAACCTGATCCCACCGATTTGAACGTTTACTAAGATACTTATTTAAAGTTCCTCTCTCTCACTTTCATCATATCTTTTAGCGACATTGGTGATTCCAATTTGGGATTCCTAGAAAAGCATATATTGGGCCATTTTTGGAGAATAAAACGATGTAAATGAGAAAAACTACGCTGACACGTGCCTGATTTAACTAATTTTTTAAATTGTTCAATGAAATATATTCATTATGAATCCATTCAAGATTTTAAAATACTTTACCTATTCATCAGATATGTTAGCAGTTAGCAGTCACATTAGTCACATAAGCGATTTAGAAGTTCTTAGAATCGATAGCTCTCTTCTGTGCAATTGCAAAAATTATATTTGTTCCAGTTAGAATTTCTATCAGAGTGACTGGGTGAATTTGGTTATTTACAACTGCTCAAAGCGTGTATTCTCTCTCTTCTGATTGAGTCCCAGAGTGATACTGCTTCAGTTTAGAAATTTGCCATATATTCAATTCTTTCGTAAATACTTCCTAGTCCTCGCTTTTCAGAAAATTATCTTGATCATTCATTCGTTATTGATGTGTTTGTGTACATGTCGACATCGAGAAGGTACGAAGAACTGCAAATTAACAAAGAAGCTTTGTCGTTTCCTATGTGTTATGCCTGAAAAAATTGCCATTGCTCAATCCAGCAAGATGACGGTGGCAAACAAAGAATGTGAAGATTCTTTGTGCAATGAGCGTCCTACCTAGGGAACGTTCGCGTTTACTGATTGCTGCATTTTTGTATCTTGTATTCGGAAGAGGTTAAACTTGCGTCAGAAAAGGTCATTAAGTATATTAGTATGATGATTGTAGTAACATATTCGTTTCAGTGCTTTTGTCTCTCTGCCGAATCACGTCGGGTGATTGTGTATTGAAGAGATTTTAACAAAGACTTTTTTAATAATCTGTTGTCAATAAGCTACCATTGAACAGGAAGCATTTTTTCGTTTTTGTAAGTTATGTTGGACGATATTAGCTTATAGCGCTAAACGTTAGTCGAGATCTATATTATTGTCGTGTCTGTAATCTACCTGAATCTTGCAAGAATAGAAGATAATATTTGTTTGGATTTCTAGGGTTCATTAAAATAAATTTTACGTGTTAATATTCAAACTTAAAAAACTAAAACTTTTTTTCAAGCGCTTTTCCGCTTTTGTTGGTTATATCATCTTGAGATAACTTCATTGTTGTTAAAAATTCATAGTATACGGTTCGGTTGTGTTTCATTACGGGAAAACTTGATGTATTCATCTTTATCCCCTGGCGCATGACATGCTCTCGGCTGCAACTAACAACTAACATAAATGTTAGATCATCATGAAGTGAATCTCATCTCCTCATAGTCATCTTCAGCATTACCACACGGTATAAATGATGTTCATAACCAATGCTAAGTGAAAGAAACAACTCCGTGAAGATGTTGAAGAGATGAACTTGCATTGTTGCTTCACTAATAGTAAAAAACACATTCATGATTTTGTTACTGCAACACGATTGATCCTTCTCTGTTTAAGGAGTTATGCAACACGCAACACACCAACATGAAAAGATAAAACCTGAAGTGAGTACAGATTACACTCGTCCAAACTTGGGCTTGTTCGGTTCATGATGAGTTTGATGTTGGACTCACTCAATCGGTTACTTCTTTTTTATACCATTTTCTACTATACGGTTTAAGTAGGTTTATGCAATACCAGTCACCAGTTGTATTTTGGCAGCTCAGGCACCTTAGGTATTTTGGTTGCATGCATTAGTTCAGTACTGTACCAAGTCAGATGTTTAAAAAGCTTTTCATGTGAACCTAATGAAGAATTTTTGTCACATATTGTCACAGTTTACCCATTAATTATTATTAGCCTAAAACTGCATGCATCAATACATTTGTGTATTGAAAAAATTGAACTTGGAAATCTTGGAACTGGAAAGGCCAACTCCTGGAAACGTCAGTCATAATATACTCATTGTCTCTACGTTTTGAAAGGAAAATGAAGTCAGTGCAAATTGTGCAGCATCAGATCGATGCTAAACTTGTGAACGTTAAAGAATAGTTTCAATACAAATTGCTAATTGTAGGTCTTGACAGCTAACTTTACGTACGTTACACGTACCTCAATGTGAGACAGGATCTATGAGCAGCTAATATGATTTATGATTTTTACGCAAAACAGGATTTCAATGCTAACCAGGTATTAAAGATCTTTACGTTTTTAATTATTAACAACTATTGATTCCTTGAAAAGAACTGATAATTTAATTGCAATTTCAATATATTTTCGTATCTTCGTTGCGCTTGTGCCTTTACAATGTAACTTGCAAAAAAATGTGTTTGGCTCGTCTGGCAATTAATTCACATACGCACTTCACACATGAAACCAGCAAGTAGCCCTATGCCCATGAAAAGGAAGCACAGGCGTTTCCGCTCCTCTGTGATACGTGACATTAACCTCGTTTCGCATAATTCAACGTGCAGCTTAAACTACTGCTCGGATTAGATAATAGATACCAATCATCATTATATAATTTTTATTGATCTCTGGAAGACCACAATGGGAAAACTAAGCTTAAAAACCTTGTCCATTCTTCAAGATGTGTGGGATCTTATGGGCTTGCTTCTCATGACCACTTATTTCTACATGAAAGCTGCATACCGAACGTTTGTTCCACCAGAACCAAAGTCTCTAGTCGGAAAAGTAATATTGGTATGTTTGCTTATAACCACAAAACTTTATTAAAGCGATGTTAAATCCTTGGTCGGTCATACATACATTTTTTTAATGAGGTATAAGTGTACATGGGTACATACAATGTGCATTGATTCAAAATTATTTATCTACTTCACTTTTACTTTCCATTAAAGGTAACAGGCTCGGCTGGGGGCATAGGTCGACAAATTTGCAGCCAGTTAGCCAAGACTGGGGCAGTCCTCGTCTGCTGGGATGTTGACAGGAAAAACAACGACAAATTCGTAAAGGATCTAGTGGATTCCACGGGAGTGAAAGCGTTCTCTTATCAAGTTGATGTGTCAGATAGATCCCAAGTGAAAGCGTTGATACAAACGGTACACATTATCAGAGTAAATGCTTACTAGGCTGATTTAAAAAAAAAACGAGTTTTGACAAATACGCGGGTACTTGTTATTATTCTTCATAGGTGAGAAAGGATGTTGGCGATATCCACATTGTCATAAACAATGCTGGAATAATGCCTTGCAAATCATTTCTAAACCAGACGCCAGAAGAATTGGAAAAATCTTTTCAAATAAATGTTCTCGCACATTTTTGGATTCTACAAGAGATTCTTCCAAAAATGATTGAGCTTAACGAAGGCCATATTGTCACAGTGTGTTCAGCTGCAGGATTAATTCCCACACGCAATTTGGCACCATACAGTGGGACAAAACATGCTGTGCATGGATTCATCGAAGCACTGAAAGAAGAAATTAGGCATGACACCAGGAAACCAAATATTTATTTCACAACCGTGTACCCTTTTGCATGTAGCACTGGGCTAATGTCAGGAATTAACAGCTACAGCAGGTAAATAAGGCCATGGTCATAGTATATCATGCAAAGTAAAATATTAACCCTATACTAACTCTTTAAACGGATCGTTAAATTAATGGGCAGATTCCCATCGATTGTGAAAACTGTCCTCCAACCGGAAGAAGTCGCTGAAAAACTTATTGATGGCCTTCGTAGAAATTATGAGCATGTTTATATCCCTAAATTCATTAGCTTTGCTGGTACAACTGCCAAGTAAGTGAAGTAGTATTGTGGTTTACTTTCAATTAAAAATGCTCAGCGTTTACGAAAATATGTGATTTGCCTGCATTTTATTTGAATTTTTTTAGAAGTCTGCTTCCAGAGGTCCAACGATTGTCCGTGGATTTCATGAATTGCTATGTTGAGCCTGTATCTAATTCTTCGGAAACCAAAAAGCTGAAATAGGAGCATGATAAGCTCTTTGAATTTTATTTTTAAACATTTACCATGTATTTTCCGTTTCTCCAGTCAGAAACTTGGCATTTTTATTTCATGGACTTTTACATAAAATTATTTAATTTATTATGTTTGTTTTAGAGCCTGTAATCCGTGAATAAAGTACAACACTATAATTGTAAGGTGTAACAAAATTTCAATAATAAAAAACCAGAACATGGAACTTTTAAGATAATAATTTGTGTATATATCATGTGACCAAAAATCATATTATACCTTGCTTTTGAAATCCAAAATGAGCAAAAATGCTGAAACGGTATTTCATTATCGTCAGACTCGCTTGCATTTATCAGATAACAGAATGCCTAAATTACAAAAAATATATATATGCTTGTATTTGTACGTTTGCGTTTGTTGTCTGATCTTTTCTATGACATATTATGCATATTATGTTAAATATAATAGATCTTCTGAAATGGTTTTCGTTAA
>JAQIXW010004494.1:0-11521 GCA_034700685.1 Willowsia buskii
GGATCAAGATACGAGAAAGCTGGGCAACTAATTGCGACTTGAGTTTTTTTTGGCGAAGACGGGGAAATTTTCAAGCTATAATAGACTGCTACTATATTTTACGGTAAAAACGCTCGTTTTATAGCTCGTGTGGATTTTTTTTCTTGTTTAAAAATCCAGTTTCTTCTGTTATGCAATATGTAGAAACACAATGCGAAGCAACAATGTACTCTTGATTACCATCTTTATGAGTCTACTCACTACGCAAAGTGGATAATAATAATGAATTCGGCTTTACGATTTCCTCGGAACAAATATTTTTATTTTTATTTGCTTAGCCAATAGCAGAAAACAACTCATCATATATTTTTCTCCTTAAAACTTCAAACAGTTGCGCAAGAAAAACAGGCAATTTAATTTCTCCGTTAACAATGTACACTACAGAAAAACAGAAGCTCCTTCACAGGCAATTAGGGAAGCACAAACAAGTATTTTTATAAAGCTTATCATCAAACAAATCACCATCTGCAAATCTGCATCCCAACAACAAAGCCATCATCGCAGTACCAATTCTTTGAAAAAGACTGTATCATACTAGCCAACAGTCAGAGAGAAATGATTAAAGCAAAAAAGACAATGGAAACATTCTACTTGTTTATGATTATTAAATATCCAAAAACATCTCATGTTTTTTGGGAGACAATTTCCCGGAAATCATTTTAAAGGCCAAAGGCATTCTTTTTTGCTAGAATGGATCATTACCCATTTTCATTCCACTAACCTGGAGTTATGCCATCTCTAAAGCAATCATATCCAATTCCATAACTCCAGTTACAACAACAAGCTTCCTTCCAATTCGACGGCATATACAATTTCCAGGAAAATCTAATTGGATAGAAAAAAAAAGGACGAAAAAGAATCTGAGCTGGAGATAGACAAGCTCAATCAAGTTCGTTTCCCTTATCCTCACCAATCTAACATCTCGCAATAGAGATTTGACAAAACTCGAGATTCGTTTTTCCGTCAAAAACATGTTACGTGTGTATTTGTGTAGGTGGCTTATGATTCGGTTTGAATGCCTGAACTTGTTGGAAGATTCTGTTGGAAAACTGTTGCACATTATTTCGTTCGGAAAAGTTGGAAGGAAAGCTGGAAAGAGAGTAGCAAACCATGTAAAAGCAATTTTCGGAGAAGCGAGCATTACGGAATAAATACAACTTCTCTGGAAATGATTTTCTCTCTCAGCACACAACAAAGGAAAACCTGATTCATAAGTATTGGCTGCTACTCTCCGCTTCGCAGATTTCGATTTGATAAGATTTACCCAGAATTTTGGACTTGCTTGCTTTTGTGCGTTCCAGTAGCTCGTCTCTTATTACATGTATCATTCCGTGTCAGCCTATTATTTTCAATACTGAGAACACTTTTGTTGTAATGATGAGTACATCAAGTAGTTCAAAAGATAAAAGTACAAAAGCATAGTCGCAATTGGACACGTCATGACAGCATATTATGATTCATCCACCCGATCCATTCCTTTCTTTTGTGTGCTTTCATAAGCATTCATTCTGAAGTCTCTTTTCGAGAGGTGGATATTGTATAAGTTCTCATCTACGTCATCTTCTTCCCACCTCCCAATCTCATTACATGCCTGGCCTCACCATCAAAATCATTTTTACTACTTTTTGCAGACTCACAAAACAAGTACTAAGTCTAAAGATCATCAACAACATAATATTTTGTTTGTGCGTAGCTCTCAAAAGCAATAAAAAAATTCTGACTCACGACCAGACAAACAAGCCTATATAAGAAACAGCCATATAGCATCAATTTACATAACTAATATATTGGAAAACTATGTAGAACGGAGTTTTACAAACTTGTTATTTACTCTCTTCTACGATGGCCAGAAATAGTTTTAAAGCAAATATGAACACGGATAAACATTTCTAAAAATGATTACCGTCACTAGTATCTGCATCATATCTTCTTCAACAAACAACAACATAAAATCCAGTAATATTTTCCAGAAAGAAAAATCGATACAGTTGAGCGAGCAGTGGAGTAGTAGAAATGCATCATTGAGAATGACTAAGCTCACCACTTCTCTGAAAATCACATACCTGCGCATATAAGGATGGCGTGTTTTGCAAATAAACCGGCCGGGAGCAGAATAGGTAGTAATCATCATAATATTATATATATTTTTTCCTAGGATAACAGCAATGAATAGAATGCCGATACAGATCTGCATTTTTACACATAAGACAGATACGCATTAAAAGTAATGATGTTACATAACAAGCCCCCTCCTGCACGTCTCCATTGCAGATCACACCACACCACAACCACTTTAGAAAGAGGCACGTAATTGCTATTCCACTTTTTCCAGTTCATTCCATCACGTCACATCTCGTCATAAGATCTGCGTTTCATTCATGGATTTTATATATGAAGAGGATTTAGGGAATGGAGAAATTTTTGTTATTGCGTCGCAAATTCTGGCTGGCACTGCTTTCCTGACCTGTTTATTTTTCAATTGAAATAAAAAAAGCCGGCCGGCACGAGGAGTAGATGAGACGCAGTTTAGTTGATGATGACGCTTCTCTTTCTCTGCTTTTGTGGTAGATTCAACCAGAGAGCGTAATTTATTTCAATAAAGTGGCACTGTTTTTGAGGAAACTTTTCCACGAAAATGATCATGCTGACGGATGATATGTTCTCAAAATTTATTGGAAAGTTAATTCTGTTTTGTGGGTTTTGTGTGAGATTGGGATGGTGAAGTTGTTTACAGGAAAAAATTGTAATAATTGCTACATTGCTAGAAACAGCGATACAGGATGTTAGTGTCATGTTTTATACAGGGAAATTGATTGTCTGTGTATGCATTTGTTTTGGCCTTGTGGAATAAAAGCCAAAGGGAATAAAACAGGTATAAAGTTTTAGTTTAGCAGTTTTCAGCAGCTGTTTTAACTGCAGTCGCAATAATAATTGCAGAGGTTGGTAGTTTCGTGGAAGGTATAATAATATGCAGTGGAAAGAACGAAGTACTACCATTATCTCGTCTCATAACATTCCTCTCTGAATATCATGGCTACACCAAGAGGATAACCTTGTATGAGGCTGTGTGTACAATCTTCACACAATATGCAAATACTATGCATGCTTGGTTGGTATCAACTCGTCAAAACAACAATATTTTTATGAAGACTCGACAGAAAATTTATCGTTTGCAGACATATGGGCATACAGACAAGCAGACATAATATTACTTCACAATTTGAATATCGCGTAGGTACACTTATGATAGATACGTCTTTTAAGGACATTTAAAAGTTAAAGGGCTATGGGGACTCGCCACTTTTATTTCTTCTCTAAGCCGAGATTTTTCAAGGAAAAACAAATCATAAAGTACAAGAGCAGAAAAAAAGAGAAGCCACGAGATGATAGTGTGCCCGTGCCCTTTGGCAACACGTTTAAACGTAAATAGCAATTCTGCACACACATACAATCGCAAACACAATCAATATCATGATCGTCAAGTATAATAGCTTATAAAACATTTTTCTATGTTGGTTGGTCGTGACCGTGTACAATGTTCTTTTCCCTATGCCACCACCACCAACACAAAAATATATTAGTAGCCTCGCCTTTTTGCACACAGACCACAACAACAACAACTTTTTGCAGAGAACGTCACACCATTTTGTAGAGATAGGTATTGTAGCCCCAACTCCAAATGTAACTTGTCATGTTACTATATTTTATTACCGTGAAGGAAAATACATAATAAAGAATGGATCACGGATGCGTAGATTACATACCTACCTACTCACACATGACACACACACACAATCGTAATCAGCTTTAATGTACTTCGTCTTAAAAGATTGCGAAAAAAGTCACTATATATTTTTTTGCGGCTTGCTCATGTCCATTTAAATCTTTGCTACGCAGCATCACACAGCCGCATACAAAAGCCGGTGATTATGACGTTGAGGTAGTTTTGTAGTAAAAAAAGTGTATAAAAGATCATGATAGAGTTGATCGCATTTTGTGTGGAGAGATGCTTTATATATTTTTTCACTCTTATTGTTATTACTGGGGTTTGTTACTACTGCCATTATTATTATAGCATTTTAACATGCAGGGAGAGAGAGAAGAATGGAGATCTGTACTCGTGTAAATGCAAATTGTAAAGCAGCAAAGTTTTATAGCTGTGCAAAAACAGCCTTGTGCCAAAAGCCTTGAAACGTCTGGCATAGTTTTTTTTTCTTCTCGTGTTAGTTGTACATATGCACAATACATACACATCTCTTTGTACTGATGCAAATCATGGTAGAAAAAAAACAAACAGAAAATGAGCTTCTATTATAATAACATGTCATTATGCAGAAAACTATATGGAGTCGCGGCTCTCTGTGGAGAAGTATATTATAACCACTTGCTAGTCATTTTCCATCAGCCTATTTCACTCCACTCTACTTATTTTATTTTTTTCATCTGTGTTTAAACTTTAAACTGCTTTTTAACAATGCGTAATAAAAAGTGAATGGGTTAAGAGCAAAATGAGTCGTAGTAAAAACTTGAGAGAGAGATAGACAGTAAAAAAAGGTTTACTTCCGCCATCAAACAAAAATCCTGATAAAGTAGTGACGTATGTTGTCTGTGTGCATGGCTGTTTATTTTTATCAAAATAAAAGTTTATTATCCCATTTTTTCTCTGCTCCTCACGTTGCATTGTCATTCATTAGGGATATATTTTCTTGTTAATGTTGGTCATGTAGGCTGAAGAATAAAGAACCTATTTTTGCCCTTTTAATTCCAGTCTGCATGATACCCCGAAAAAAAATTAATGAGCATGAAAAGTCACATGTTTTAGCTGCATGTAAAATGAATATATTTTTAGAGCTGAATTATTGAACAGATATACCGGCAATGAGTTTGATTGGCAGAGGAGAAGAGCGTCGGTGACAACACCTCCAACATTATTACATTTTTTCCTCTGGGTAAAATGATGACCTCGACGAATAAATAATTATGGTTGACGATTCCAACCGGAAAAGAGACACGCGTGTTCATTATCGAACAGCCATTGTAAAACATATGCATATGCGCTATATACACTCTTTAAAATTTTATTGACGCAGAAAGATGGAGGTGGTATATGGCAATTGTGTGGTGGAGTAGGTGGAAGGAAAGGGTTAAAGCGCTATTATATGGCTTGGTTCTCTGTCTCTCTGCAAAAGCAAGGAAAAAACTCCGGGTGGCACGTGTAGCCAAAAAAGTAGCCAAGGTTAAATGTAGGGATTCTCTCCGTCTGTTTCTTGTTGTGAGCGTGCAGCTGAGAGAACTTCAGCGGCAGCGTCGTCGGCGACTCGTCGAAAAGAAGCCGGGGAGGAAGGGAAAAAACTCACATTGTCAGAACACGAGACTTGATGGAGCTTTCTAGGTGTATTCGTCAGAGAGTCAGGTTGATCGATTTATGTACAACGGGAGAGAGAGAAGAAAACTGAGGAAAAAGGAAAAGCTTATAATATATGATATTGCTGTTGTCGCTAGATGGAAAAAATTATTTTATAATGGGAAGAGTTACGATAACTCGGAGTGTCCTTGTAACTCTCTCTAACAAGTCAACTCACTACTAACCAACTTTTTCGCGAAAAATCCTGCAAAAATATTATATGCAGCTTTGTATCTATATTATATGCAGGTGTGTATATGAAGACGTGCATTGCATGGTAGTATCATCTTATTTTTTCAGGGAAATTGTCGAGTACATTCCATTATTCCGCATTATACACCTAAAACATGTATCCTACTTCATTATCGTTTTACTCATCTTGAAGCAATTTTTCATCAAGACAAAAACTCTTTTTACTCTTTGGCTTGACTTGGCATGGCATATCAGTTATCTGGTTACATACACACACTCTTCATGTTTATCATCTTACTTTTGCTCACTTCCATTTCTTCTATTCTTCTTTTGCGAAAAAACCACACTTCTTTTGTAACTTGTTCTTATCAATCTCCCATGATCAGAGTGGCTCGGTTCTGTTGGTTTTTCTGCTTTAGCTATACAGCTCAGATATCTGTTTTTTGGGCAACCTTGAAAGGAATCGAGCGAAATAGGTGGATAGCTAATTCGGCGTTCTATCTCTGTGTGTATTTTGGCTTTATGACATGGATGAGATTGTAGTGCCTAACACAACATGAAACTTGTCGACTGTGTGGATAGATCAAGAAAAAACATATATTTGTAGGAAAAATGATGAGAAGTTGAAACATGAAGAGGATGGGATTTCGTTGAGTAAAGTTGTAAATGCGACCTTGCACAACGAAAAAATAGTGGTATCAGTTGTAACTCAACTTGTATGTGCAAATTTTTAGGAATGCTCTTTTCTAACGAAACAATGTCTACTTCAGAATTATTTGTATATGGTGGAGGAAGACAAAAGGTGGTTTTTTTTGCCTGGTAGTGCAAGGCCAACTTGAAGAGAATTTCTTTTTTTGGGGAATTTAAAGGGAAACAATATATCTTGCAGTTGTTCTTCTTGTCTTTTTCTGTAAATGATACCGGCCGGGTTTTTGTGATGGTTTCATAAGGAAAACATAAAGTTGCTTTTCCAAAGGAAAAATCCCAGAAAAATATTTTATGCAAGTCTGCTATTTAAAGCATCCACTTTGTAATTATTTATCCTATGCAACTTTGTATGCAGCATGCAATGCAACTTGTAAAAAACACATAAAAGCAGTAATAACAATCTTGATGATGGGCAAACGAGGAAAGAAAAATTGAAAAAGAGAAATAATGCATGTGTTCAAGTCAAGAGGAAAAAATGCATTTCTGATAAGAATCGCAATAGACGTGTGAGTCGTGTTGTCTTATAAATTGCAGAATAAAAAGAATACACGGATAATGGCTCGATTGAGCTTTATAATTTTCAATTTAAACTTTTCTTCCTTTTAGATCTGCAAAATGCATAATGATATGGGTTTAGCTTTACGTGCAGACAGATTGGCACATGCACACGTCTCTACACGTACCATTTATTTGTGTATGTAAAAAAGTTTATAAGATAAGTTGTAACAACTGCAGAACAGGTGGAAGAAAATTGGCAGGTAAAATTTTATTTAGAGGATCTCGATAAACCTATAGATCAAAAAACAGATACAAGATTGAATATAGTTTTCGTTGCTTCCTTACAAACAGTTTTACATCAAGATGAATGAGAACATAAGAAACAAACAATATGTGTGTTTTGTGCATACAATGTTCTAAAACAATAATTTATCTTTGATTATAATTTCTTCATTTTCTCTTCCCAATTTTCAATTAACCTCTGGGAAAACAATGTATCTCTCCTGCACACAATTTATCATTCATCAATGTAGCACGCATTTCAATTGTTATTCTCTGAGTCCGAACTTGTAAATACAAAAACATGCTGTTTTTGTGCCTAAAGTCATAAAATTAGAAAAGCTGCAGGCACTGTTTTTATGTGTCCTCTCGAAAAAGTATTAGCAGAATTTATTGCAATATTATTTATTTGTTTTTATGGGAGATCCTCCTCTGCAAAGAAACAAAACTATATGTCATGTGTGTGTTTTCTTGATTGAAAAACATGATAGCTCCTAGAAAACCAGCATTTATTATTTTTCCGCATTGCTCCTCAAATCACGTACAAACAGAAACGATATGGGCAAGTTCCTGGGACCTTGAAAGAAAAGACATTTGCACAACAGCTACAAAAAACGATAAAAAATGTGACGTCATTTTTCTCCGTATACCCACCTATCTTTTACCTGCAATTATATCACCTGGATCATCATAATAATGGCCGGGAGCAATACAAACAACATACAATATTTTTTGCCGTACAACCAGTTCCAGTAGGTATAGTATTGCATGCATGATGAAATCCCAGGAAAAAAGCCGGTTAAGTTGGTTTATTTCCATCAGCTCACCGGTAAAATCTACACACTCAAACTACCTAAAAGCCTGCTTCTCTGTAAATACACTGTGAAGAGTGAATGTAGGCCAAACCTATATAATCAGCTAGCCCACATGCAATAAGAAGTTGGATTCTTGTCAATAATCCAATTCCATAATCGTGTTCCATGCACTACCACCTTTACCTTCAAAACTCTCTGGCTTCACAAATGCACAAGGAACTTGTAGACTGGTATTATGGAATATTACCTAATGCATTAGCTGATATTATCTTGAGCATACAAAGTAGAGTGGAGTATGTATTCCAAGCGGATTAGCCCGACACGAAAATGGCAAAGAAAAGGAAGATTAGTTGAAAAAGACAGGTAGGAAAAGGATATACAATTATTAGACACAGAGTCTGATATAAAGGCAATTCGACTGAGAAACTGTATATGACACACGTGTACACGTTTTCATTATTTATTTATCCGCTCTGTTCTGTTTCTCATTCCCTTATTATTCCATTACCTAATACACGGGTTACGGTTACCTGCATAATTGAAAGTTTTATGTAAGTTATGTATACGATAGAATTTCTTATTTAACATTAACATGTAATTCGATAGTTTCATCCAGCAGGTAAAAAGTTCATGGACGGGTGAGAATCAATCAAAAAGGAAAGGTTTTGAAGAGTGCGTGCCTACATACTGGATATTATGCAAAATCGATACTGGCTATTCAGCTATTCGCAAAATTACATTCCTCGCTTTGGCTTCTTCATGGAAAATGGGTTTGATCTGGGAGCGTGTGAAAAGTCATATACATTGAAGTTGATTGAAGTTCAGTAGACTGTGCACTAGACAGAAAAATGAGAGATGGATTTTCACGCGAAGTGGAAATCTAGAGCACGCACATGCCCACCACCTGTAATATGATTCGCTCTCTCCAGACAATACAATTTTTTTCTGAGGATTTGATCACAAAAAAAATATGAATGTCAGGTTCAATTTATTCATCCATGGCTTGGCTTTTATGGTATTTGGATTCCACTTTATGTAAAGTCATCATTATCCTCAATATTTTGTTCTCCTTTCTGCTCTTCTGTTACACATCATCCTTTTGTTTTTTAATGAATCCAGAGATTCGTTACATGTTTGCATAAGAGATCATATTATGTATTTTTTTACTGTTTCTCATTCCAATTTCCTGTCAAAACCAGTGTACACTTTCATACAAGAGTATTAGGACGAAATGCTAACGATGTTCTGTATCTGTGATAATGAGGTCGTTGTGCCTGTTCTCATCTTATCATCACTTTAATGGCATCTCTTTCGTAATGACAAATAAGCGCATTACTGATGTCACATGGAACCTAGCCCATGAAATATCCTCCTCCTACGCATCTTTTCCTTTCCTCAAACTTCACACGCACAAACGACAAAATATTGTCACATCTTTTACGTGACAAGATTACCACATCAAATAATGTCAAGTCAATCATCATCAATTTCCAAAACCTGCCTACACACACACTACTCTGTCGTCATTTTCTTTCTGATGATAGCCTCAAATTCCCAAATCTAATCTTCCACGAAAATATGAATTACGCACATATCTTCCAGAAATCACATCATCGTCATTTTTATAATATATTTCTCCTCTCAACAAGGAAATTATAATTAACTTTTGTTACATAATAAATCAAACTTAATGAAATTTTTGATTGAAATGAGATGCATGCTGACATAATGATGGATGATAGGGGATGCGACGGGGAGGGTTAAAAAACAGGAATAAAAAGTCGAAGGCGAGGTGGCATTGGCGGCGGTGGTGCTTGGTGGTGGTGTGCCTTGTCTGATGAGATGCTAAATAACGTGTAAAACACAAGAAACGAAAAAACTTGTTGCATTTTTTTCTAACGAGAAACCCAACATTTAACCCTTTTTTCCTTGTTGTTCTTTGAATTGCTCATCCATGCGATCATTATCATTATGAATATTATAATCTCCTCTTAAGCAAAAAAGATATGGGCTTGTCGTGCCAGCTGATTCCTCTTTATTACCTTTCCTTTCGTTTCTTCATTAAATCCCTAATTAGCAATAATTAAAAGCGTGTACCTGTCTTATGATGATGTAGTCAGGTATGAAAAAAAGTGAAGAGATTACACCTGCTTTTTTTCTAACACATATTTTCGCACCATGAACCACCAACCACGTGCTTTTTTTAAAGCCGGCCATGAGCCTTTTATAGAAAATTTTCGAATATGTGCTAAAAAAAATTAAGAGTCATTTCCTTTTATGTAATTTATTATTATCCAACATAAAATACGAGTTCTCTTTTCCCTGTATGTAATCAACAGCAAAAATGCGAACGTTTTTTTTTCTATCTATCCATTCATTTCAAGATTAATGGCGCTATTAAAAAAGTCAAGTCAAGGTTGCTCTTTTTCTGTTCTCCTGCCAAAACCTCAGAAAAGACCAGAACACCCACCAATTATTCTATAATTTCGAATTCGTGTCGCGTGCATAATTTATTAACGTATACATTATTTCGGGATGATTCTACAAAAAAACATTTATTTTATTTTTTAAATGGGACAATATCGGTCAATTCCTCGATAGCTCGAGACCTCACACAAACACAAAGGTTAATTGTTTGAATCACCTGGAAAAATCCGTCACTTTAAATCGTGTGCATGCACTCTGCACGCCAGCTAGAGAAAAAATGTCAATCAAGATCAATCATGACATGACACGGCAGAATAGAGAATGACAGCTTTATTTTTTCAATTGTAAAAAAAAGTTTATTGATTTTTGCAAAATGTATCCATACATATGCGAGCACTATGCTCTCGAAAGTCTGTTAACTCGAAGCGAATGAACTCTTGTTTATTCAGTGGGAAAAGGTGAAGGTTAAAACAAATGATGATATTTATTGCGGTGTATCTGAGATATGGTTCAGCTCAAGTGCATCATCATAAATACCTATAATATTTTTTCCACTTGATCATCAGATGATTTTAGTTTACTCTTATTTTTGGCCAGATGATAAGATACTGGAATATAAATACGCAAAAAAAAATAATCTTCTCGAAAATGCAGGATTTAAAATGGAAAGTTGGATGAGTTAAAAAAATATTATGCATGCACTTGTTCAAAATCTTTCTCTGATGCAATGCAACTCAATCATCAAGCTTGCTGCAATGATCTGTCAGGAAAATGGCAGGAAAGGTCATCTATCATCATGCAGATATGGCAGTAAAACGGTTGCTAGATGGGAATTCGTGCTTGCACTTGCACAAAAAACGTAGCGCCGGCATTTGTTTTACCGGCCGGTATGATAGCAAAAGTATAGTGACTCTGATTGATGAATAATTAATTACCCACTTTTTTACCCAAAGATTGATCACCGTTACATGATTCGTGGGTGTAATACCCCCAACTTAAAAATTGTCTTGCACGAGCATAGGTAGCTTCTATATAACCGTCATACTTAAAAATAGCGTGAACAAGAGAAAAGCGAGAGCTTACTGAAGACCTTCTAGAAAATTGCTCGATGATTAAATCCTTTCATTTTTTATTGTCTTTCCTTTCCCCTTCCTTTTTT
>JAQIXW010004495.1:0-11521 GCA_034700685.1 Willowsia buskii
TAATGTCATTAGAAAAGCTCACTTACATTATCACGGTAGCTACCGTGATAATGTAAGTGAGCTTTTCTAATGACATTTGAAACTAATGTAAACTTTACAGTCAACTTAAGTTTTTATGGTTATTCTAGAACATATTCTGCCTCACTATATTACTTGTTCATCTGTATTCAACTCTCTCATCAACAAGTTGGATGCTAGTACAAGGAATTTACTTGAATGGAAAGTTAACCACAAATGTGTTTGGGTTTCGAAGCAGGCGAGGATTTCAAAAATTCTATGTTCTCGGATGGGGTAAATATTGTTTAACCACAATCTACGGAAACTTTCCCATTTTCATAAAAGATCATGTAAACACATGTTGCTACTTCCAGTTGTGCCTTTAATCTTGCTTGGCATTTATGCAAGTGCTATGATAGCCAGTCACGAGTCCGAAAACTGCTGGGAAGGATATGCTGGAATGAAAGAGATTTGGATTCTGCTTGTTTCTATGAAAATAGAAATGCTGGTAATTTTTTATAAATAAAAAAAAATAATATGAACTAATTAAATAGTCTGAGCTTGTTTTTACGGATTTAAATTGGTTTGATTTGTTCTAGATCAATGGAGTACTTCTTTGTAATATATTACGAGTCGTACCGAAGACAAGGAGAGTAATCAGCGAGGACGTACAATTTACACAAATAAAGTGAGAAATGCTTTTCTATAGCAGCATGAAATACGGGACAGGAAACAAGGTGTCTGAAATTAAATTTCCCACGCAAACCAGGAAAATTTATTCAACCAATCTGAAGGTATCATTTTTAAATACTGTCTCCGGATTGGCTGATCAAATTTTCGCACGGAAAATTTAATTTTAGACATCTTACTTCCTGTCTCTGAATGAAATGTCAATAAAACTTATAAGCAACTGTAAGCATTGGTGGATCACTAAAAATTCGAATTTCGAAAATTCTGATGATATGCATATATTCTGGTAGCATACCCTCTGAGAAGTTATTACTACCAGTATGGCTCTCCCACGATGTCACTGGTACTCGTAGTGGGCATATACTTCTAGCTTGTCATTTTTTGGGGACATTTTTTGGTTTTTTGCATAATTTTATTAGTTAACCTTAGTCAAATGAATGGAAAGCTTTTGAACATCATCACTAAATCCCTGTTCATCTCACTAAATATATCGTTAGGTTCAACTCAGGTACTTATGTAGTTTCAATTTAGTTAAGTGTTTAAGAAAGGGAAAATCTTTTTTGGCACCTTAAAGATCCTCAGTTGTCCCTTCATTTTTCTTAGTCCGCGGAAGGGGGCAAAAATTAAAGGTAATATTTCGGATATGGAAACCTAATAAGTATTCAAACTTCTGACCGTATCTATCCTATGTAGTTTTTTATGCTGATTCGAATGGTGTATGAATCAATCGAAACTCTACCAACATTTGAAGATATGGGCATTCAAACTCACACATCCAGGTTTGGCTGATGGACTCTTGTTAGTAGTTTCGATATGATTCATAAACAATTCGAATCAGCATAAAAAACTACATCGGATAGTTACGGTCAGAAGTTTGAATACTTATTAGATTTCCATATCCAAAATATTACCTTTAAGTTTTGCACCCTTCCGGGGACTGAGAAAAATTACGGGCAACTGAGGAATTTAAGGTGCCAAAAAAGATTTTCCCATATTTTTAATATTAGTTAATATTTTTAATAATGTGGTGTATTAATAACTTTGCAGGGTGTTCCTGTGGCAATATTTTATTGTTTAAACTGAGGTCCACAAAGCGATTCGACTCAAGTATAATCGATTTATTGTCAGAAGAAATGTGGTCAACGTTTCAGTATACAATACGGCTCATGTTGGTATGGTGATTTTGAGAATCCCAGAACTAGATCAGGAAAATGGTATCGAAAATGTGGTTGGTGAGTGATTGATGTAAGTTGTGTGTAATCAACTAAGTTTTCAATCCACGAAATAATGATGTAATCCCTGGCACTAAAAGTTATTATGTTAAAGTTTTGAAATGTCATTAGATAACTTTAAATATATGGTGTATACATGCAAAAAACACATCTTGTAATATTTTCAGCACTGAACAGCCATAGTATTAGTTGTAGTATAAAAATATTTGATACGGTTTGCTTGATTCAAGAGTTATATTATCACAAATTATTTTTGGAAATATTTTATTCGTCCTAAATTTTTAATGATTCTGCGCAAATTTTCAATTTTATTTCGTGCAAAAAAAATGCGGACATTCGCGTGCACTAAATTTTCACGATCCTGCGCGTAATAGAATTTCCCAAAAAATACATTATTCTGCACATATTTTTATTTACAAAAACTCTGATTCAGCTTATGATGTTCAGTACATTAACGGATATTAGGCCATTAGAGTTGCTGATTGACATGTTGAACATCCTATTCAGTCACTTTATTATGATTTACTGCCGGACTGTTGGTGAAAGCACATTTAACATAGAACTTAATGCGAATCTAAACTTGATTTGAAGAAATTTGTTGCTCATTACATTACAGTGGCTTACATATCACAATAACTCCACGTTTTAATGACAGCATCAAACATTTATTAAAAAGTGGTTAAAATTCATGTCAAAGGTGCTCTCTGAAAGTATGTAGTCGGAAAATGATATCTTTAAAGCATGTTTGACTAATTCTTTGAATGCTTAATGGCTTACAACTTATATTCTATCTTCAAGTGATATTCCAAATGATCATATTCAACATAAAAAATACTTTAAAATTCCACTTTTCATTCCAAATAGCGTAAGAATATTCAATAGTAGAAAAGATATGGGTAACTGCTGAAGCTTTTTAAAGCCTGTTTAATAAATCTAACCTGAGAAAGCTTTCGGTATCATATGTAGCATTAATAGTCCTCCATCCAACTTCTGATCTTACAACATGGTGAGAGTATTTATATTTGTATCAAGAAGGTACATTCCGCATGTTACCAATATCACATTTGTGTTCAACTACAAGGATGAACATGATATATACATATATGTATATATATATTGCGAGGCAACGCTTACAGAATTACATCACATTCAAATTTTTAATGATTTTCCCCAAAAATAATTACTTCATAAATGCATGACTTTGCGCAGCGCACAAATTCTTTCATGATTGAACGATTTGGAGAAAAAATTATAAACCCGAGCAAAAGTCCGGATTTCACTGGGTCGACTAGTTACTGCCATTATTTTTTATTAATTAATTATTAGATTTAAACTTGCAAAGCATGTATTGGCAAAGAATATCAAGGTCATCATCGCTGCCAGCTATGTTGTACAACTTTAGCTCAACTTCTTTCAGAATGATACATGTTTTACGGTACATTTGTTGTTATTAATTCCAGTAGAGTAAAAATATGTATCAATTAAAAAGGATACCAATAACCGCTGTTGCAACTTGCTTTTTTCTGAGAGATGTATGTCACACGCAATTTTTCTGATTACTGTACGTAACCTGTCAAAAACAGTATTGTGTTGCAAGGGTTAGCTACTTGTCAATTTCCCAAATTTTTGTTGACATGGCTAGTCAATTTGTCAGTATGACTTTTATGACATTGACATTTCGGAATAGATACTTTCAACAAATCTATGTGGATTTTACATGTAATCTTATTGTTTTGAACATCAATTTAGGCCATTTAAGACATAAAAGACTTTGTAAAAGACGAAACATGTAATAAAATCAACTGAAACTCCTCGATTTCCTTCAGTTTTTCCTGGAGTTTGCACATTATAATTTGTCATTTTTACGTGTGAGGATCACAAGTGACATTTGTCGTCAACAGTGACATGTCATTTGTTTTATGACATTGACAAGTAGCCAACCCTAATGCTTAGTTCTTATATTTTCTACAAAACACGGAAGCCTAGAACTACCTGTATCTGAAGATTTTCTTAGCATAAAACTCCAAACAAAATCATAGTAGCGAGTTACCCTGGTCGGGGATGCTGATAGCCGAAATAACTATAACTATAGATTTCATCCTTACTACTACTCCAGTGTGAAGAGCTCGTGCATTCTCAGATGATACAAAAACAGTATTAATTTGTCTCTAATTAAAGCGTTCCTGTTGTACTAAACTCATCATTATGGTGAAATGGCACATGACCATTTCAGAAATCTGGATCGATGTATGCATTCCAGTAGGATTCCTCCTGCAATCCGTAATCAAAGTTAATGGTTCGTACAGTAGCTTTCAGTGTCTTTGTACAAAAAAACAGTGCTACAATGTAGCTACAAATAAAAAGCGTATGTCACACATGGTACGCACACATCGTGCGTGGCTTACTTATGTGTAGAATTTACGTTTTCAGGACTCCAAACACGGCATTCACTTTCATGTCCTTTTTGCTACATTCTACAAAAAAACAATAGAAACAATATTAAGCGTTCATTACAAAACTTAAGCGAAGAATAAACAGTGTGTTTATACTAGTGTAAATAATTGTTTTAGATAAATATGGGTACTGCACATACTTTCAGGGTACTTCTGATAGTCAATTTTACTTTGTTGTTGGTGAATTGTGACCGTGATTGTATTTTTTTAAAGTTTTCAAGTAAGAATGCATTTCTAAACAATAGTTATATCACAAAACAACTATTTTTTCAGACACTTGGATTAAAAATATCGCACACATGTTCCACCAAAGCAACAAATTTGACATGGCATACGATTCCATCCAAATTTTTTAATTACTCTTTTTTAATTACTCTTTAAAATACGGCAATTTTGACGGTGCCGCATTAAAAACCCCATCTGCTCCAGTCCTACCAATATTTTCTATGCAAAAATGAATGAGAAATACCATTTGAATCACCGATATTAATACATTTAACACGTTTGATTGCAGCTTACAAAGATTTAGCCGAATGCTAATTTTTTGATAATTGAAAATTTACAAATATATAATTATGTAGTTCCTACGGAACACAACTTATAGAAAACTGGTGCCAATGATGAATCAGAAATCAAACTGGGTAGTTTGGAAAGTCTCAAGATGTGTTTCCGTTCTCCATTTCTAATGAAGAGTGGAAGGCTAGCATCTCGTAAGTATTTCCAATTAAATTAAAGATTTAACTGTCAATAATTTTTGAATGCTTAGTATTTGATATTGCAGTTGTTGATCTACTTGATTACATGAGTAAGCGACCCGAAGGAAAGGTTTTCTCATCAGGATTTATCATTCAAGGGAGTTCAATACAATACGGAAATTTTTGGGAGACAATTCTTTATGACGAAAAATAAGCTCATAGATTTACCTTTATCGTGACGCGTGATTGTTTCACAAGGTGATGAAAACCATGAAGTAGTTCCATATACTTGTTTCCTTATTTTCTTCAAATTTAAGCTTTAAAATTTGATAAATCGGTTTTTAATAAATGTGTAGATTAATTTAATTCTAGTCAATCATATTAAAAACTTTAACTATGTATGTCAATGTCATCAAACGTTTTTTTAAATATAAATTTGTTTATAAGTACATACGCATGTTTACTTATACCTAATATTTTTATTGTTACAAAAAATTAATGCACTAATTTAATGCCAGTCATATTTCTAGATCTAATTTGATAAAATAAAGTGATCTATAAATTGTTATTGTCAAGTTGATTGGTGTCGCAGATTCGAAAAATATTTCCATGGCTGGCATCACTTCCGGTTGTACACATGCTTGTGCTTGGTCTAATTTCACGCTTAATATTGCCTTTTCTCTGGTTATCGATCGCCGGATGGCAGCATTTACCTCTTTATCAAGCAAATACTATTTGCAACAAATATTCCCTGGAAAAGATGTGCTACAACAGATATAATATATTTACTGCTACTGTAGCTGTTGCTGTCAAAAATAACACACGACTCTTCAATGATCATCATAAGAACGACTGAAGGAACAAGAGAAAGCATCAGTTGAATTTAAATAGTAACATGATCACATTGCAGCTATCTGAATCTAACATAAACAGAGAATGGGAAAATACATAATGAAATGTAAGTAAGCAATTACTTTCAAATCAATAAGCCTCGCAGAAATAACTAAACGGTATATCCACTTATATTTCCATTAGCTGCTTCCTGTCACTTCTATACAATGTCATTTGCTAAGATGTTATAATTATGTTTGTAATTCGGATAATTTTGTGGTTAAGTGAACTTGTCATAAATAAAGCTGTCATATTGTATACCATCAAGCCATCACGTAATCAAGCCCATGCTTCCTTTCACTATTGTTTAAATTTTGTTTCAATGAATTATGCTCTTATGGACACGTACTTGCCAAAGAAAACATTTGCACAAAATGTGATGCTGAATCCGCGAATTCTTCAGTGAATATGTGGAGAGTTATGGGTTTGAAATAACATTTTAAAGTACGTTTTCCTGCTAAATGCTAAATATAGACTTCCCGAAAGTTGACAAGACACCTTCGTGCGCAAAAACGTTCTTTCGAATAACATTTATTTCGGATTCTAATTATGATATTGAGATGTACTGATGAAATATCACATGAGCTTTGAAGCTTTCTCCTTGTATCAATGACTATGATCAATCTCAACTCAAAATTTGTTGTCTTCTTTCTACATACTGGATACATATACATATAATATATTGTATTATACGAAATACTAGAAACAACAAATGTTGAGTTAAGATTGATTGAAGATTGAAAATGTCTGGAATGTTCTTATTTCACCTGATATTGACTACATATATAGCTCATACATATGGTTATCCTTAAAAGAACAAATTTTCTTAGGATACACAACTAAGAAATAGGTAATTTCTGATTCAAATTAAATTTTATAACCCAAACGCTGAATTCTTTATGCATACTGTGATTAAGGAAATTTTTTATTAGAATTATCCGGTTGATTGGAACAAAAGATTTTAAATTTTTGGTTTTGATGCTTTAGAAAATGGATCACTATCATCATCATAAAATAGTTATGGAGCAGCAAAGTGTAGCAATGCACAAACAATTTAAGACAACCTTTCTATAAATTACGATAAAAAATTAAGAGAGAGCAGTAAAGATAGGTTATAATGGAGAAAGTAATATTTTTATTGTTATAATCCATATAATGCATTTGCATTTACAGTTAACCTAGTCAATCACGACACAATTCTTGGATTTTAAGGATATTTCATATTTTTAACCGCTTTACAATTAGTGAGGTGATATTTTTTAGTATTACCTCCCAACAAAAAATAAATGATTGAAGAACTTAAATTTTGGACACGCTTTTGGTTTTGTCGGCATGAGAACAGATGGTGCGTAGATTGGTCCTGTTTTAACCGGCTTAGTTACAAAGTCAAGCAAGTCCCACACTGTAATTTAATTTGAAAAGCAAAACTTGTAAATTTAAATTTATCATAATAAGAATTCAGTGCAAACACACACTAATGTTTAATTACTTACAAGCAGCTCTAGGACTCCGCTTTTCTGTGATTGATGAAGTCACATGAGTTGAATAGCTTTTACAACCAATTGAGTAAAATGCTCTCAGGATGTTTATGTTAACTCCATGTTGTTCAAGACATTTTGAATCCGGATTTTCAAACAAGTCTACCGAGTATAATATGTTACAACATCGCACAATTCAAAGTATAGCATTGAAAATTATAAGCCGTAAAAAATAATTTTCAAAACTTACCTCTCAGTTTGCTGCAGATAATATCAGTTTTCCTGGAGTGCAATTTACTTTGATCATGCGGTATGTTTGCGGAAACTGTCAATACAACGATGGTGGTCAAAACGATTAATGTGATTACGGAAGCCATCATACTTTAAAAATTAACTTAAGAATTTGTTTCGAGAATTTATTTAAAATAACAAATCAACCTACATACCCTTTCAATAAAGCCTGACACATGAATGATCTTTATCTTGTTGATGAAAAACGCTTTTATAGGTACGATTTTCAATTGACAAAAGTATTTTTCTACATTAGTGTGTAAACTAAACCGTGGTGTGTGGGAGCTTTTCCGGTTTGTGAAAATAATTGTGTCCATATTTTTGTCAACATTTAGGCAGATTTTGATATCAAACTCGTTCTGGAAATCCTTTTCATGTTTTTGCAGAAATGCGTATTTGTTCCAAACTTAGCCAACCTATCAAATGTCTTATCGTGTTGGACGTTAAAAGCATTGATTTTAATAAACCAAGTTTGCTTAGTTTGCTGATATTTCACTACGGTAATAGTGTGGTTTTGCAATGAACTTAATAATTGTCTCTTGACCTCTTTCGCTTGGTTTTTTAATAAATGGTCAAAATACTTTACGCCATTTTTGTTCTAGTGGCTATTCTTTTTCTATGTGGTTTGCGATGTTAACTTACTTCGTCAGCTAACTTGCTTCCTCAGTTTTTTTTTATTATTCGTGCTAATTATAATTGTTATCAGAAAGTTTATTACGACCTTAATCAGAAACTGATGAAATCATGATTCATCCCAGATTGTAGAATCCCCCTACCTATGTATGAATCAAAGTTGCCATTGCTTCAAAAAAAGCAGCGTTCGTACAAGCATCAAATTTATATATCTCGAATATGTATATTATTATGAGTATTTACATAAATGGTTAACTTTAACTTTCCAAATCATAGGTATCCATAGATGACTGGATAAATTTTGTCAGCTTTAAATATCCCAGTTGTCATTTATCACAATTTCATGTGCATACAATACACAATATGAAACAAATTCGAACCTATTTGAATAAAATGCTGAAAAATATATTGAGAACAATATGGTGCTACAGATTAGATAAATATTTTCAATCTCCTGGAATTATTCTAGGGTGAAAGTAAAGTTGTATTGGCACAAAGGTATGAAATTGTATATAATATCACACACCATTGATTACAGATACGTATGTATAAGCAATTGAGCGTAAGTAAACGTCACGGAGATGATCAAGTGTACTGTAAACTCTCCGCATCTATATGTTAGTAATTTCAAGGATACATTTATATTGTATTTAGTAAATAAGCCAATATACGAATTTGCAGTAGCGAAACCACCTTGGGTTATTTAGCAATATATCGGCATACGCAAAGAATACCATTTCAAAAGCTGCGATAGATTTAATTAGGCGAAATATTTATATGACTGCTGATTAGCACCAGATGCAGTTTGTGATTGCAAAACATGTATATTAGAAATGCGTGATTCTATGGTTGATGTGGTCTGTTCAATGAATCTCAAGTTTTAATTAATTTCGAGTGCCTTGCCTACGCTGTCTGCGGCCATTCACTATTTTGATCCTTTTATGTTTTCTTTGAATCTCTTGTGTGAGATTAGCTGTCATTTAGTACAATGATCAAACACGTAGGTTAGTGTCGTCAATTACGAGTCTTCACCAACATTTGTGAAGCTTTTCTTCATGAAATTTATGTAAGCATTTTGATATAGCACATTCCTTTCGCAACTTTCTATGCTCCTTTTTTCTCTTTACTGCATGCCGACACGGCAAATGTGATGAGATGCTATTAGTCTTCCATTTCCCTTTGCTAGTCATTCACCTTTTCCTTGCGTGATTTTATCAAAGAATATATTCGAACTGGTAAAAAACTGAGACCACTTACAAAACCAGACATCAGTCTACACCAGGCTTTCCATCTGAGCATTTTGTCTTGCACGTTTTTCTACCATATTCCTCCATCGCCCCATTTCTTAAGACTAAAAAGAGTTGTTTAAAGGACAGTGACAAGCCGGGAAAGTGTTTTTCTAAATCCTCTTAATGTTCAAACAGTTTATTTTTTGTCCTCTTTGAACTGGTGCATGTTTAAAAATTATTTATGATTTATTTGTGAGCAAAAAAATAGGAATTGAAAAACAACGAGAGAGTCTGCGAAATTGGAAAAGACTATTCAAAAGAATTTACTAAGCCTTTGAAAAATGCTTCAGTTGGCAGAAGTGGATTCGGATTTGGAGACTCAGTGTCTACTCAAAGTGTGGTCGAATTATACCTACGATAATGGAACTTCTGAAGGTGCACAAACCAAAAAATATGTGATATAGTCGGTCACGTTTGTGTGAATGTGTTTGAACGGGTTTAAACAAATATACACATTTTTATGTAGGGTCATTCTGCGATACAGTCTGGGACACTGTTTATTGCTGGCCACCAACTCCACCAGGATCAGAGATTCAGAAATCTTGTTCCGAAATTTTCAAGGAGTCCTTTCCACTGTTTGCGGATAGTTTACAAGGTAACCTAAATAAATAATGTGAATATACAAAAACATCAATACGGGGCTTTACTTATCGCTAGACTCAATAAAATTTATTATGTTTTTAAAATAAAACAATAAGGATACGCGCATCGCAAATGCCTGAACACCGGAATCTGTACACAAGGCAATATCACAAATTATGATGAATGCAGAGAGTCGTTTCAATTATACACCAATGGAATCGTAAATTATAAATCAAATTATACGTAGATCTTGATCTTATAACCACTAAATATATATTTGCAATAATTTTTCTGAAATATTTTTTCCAAATTTAAATATATAGGGTGAAAGGAATTTTCTAATTCCAATGGTACACCACACGCTGTTTTGGGGATCAATTCTTTCTCTCATTTGTTTGGGAACGTCGCTTTTTATCTTCCATAAATTTCGGTAAATTTTCCTTCTGCTTATTATAACAAAATATTAGTAGAATATCCTGAAACTTGTTAAGAAATTATTTCTGAAATGTTTCAAAGTAAATATTGTACCACCGTAAATTCGCAAATAGACGCCCTCCCCCAATTACTAGCCTCCCCAAAATAGACGCCCCGGTGTCTACGGCCCAAAAAGTCACCGAATGTCCTTAGACCCTCCGGCGTTTAATAGCGAGTTTACGATATATTTTATAAGAGTTGCTTTCTTAATTTATTCAAAGAAATGTATCAATGCCAAAATTGAAGGTTATACGGATTTTGTACGCAGAAAGGTTCGGTTTTTCAGCTACCATTTATTTTAAGTTTATTTGGAGAACATCACTGAAGATTTGGATTAAGA
This sequence comes from Willowsia buskii, assembly GCA_034700685.1. Classification (NCBI taxonomy): domain Eukaryota; kingdom Metazoa; phylum Arthropoda; class Collembola; order Entomobryomorpha; family Entomobryidae; genus Willowsia; species Willowsia buskii. The sequence goes on from JAQIXW010004495.1 coordinate 11,046, forward strand.
GTGGAAAAAGCGATTTGGGAAATAAAAATGCATTTGTTTGACAGGGAATCACAAGTGTAGAAATAAAAATAGATACATGCATGCTTTCGTTTTTCTTTTCTGCATGTTTATCAGTCTGGAAGTAATTCCTTTCATAACATATTATGCGTTATAGTTGTGTATCCTTTTTCTTTTTAATATTTTGTTCAACAGATGTCTACAATGCGACCGTGTTACTGTTCACGCTCAACTGATGCTTTCTCTCGTTCTCAGATTTCTTCTAATGTTTATCATAGCTGAGCCTTTTGTGATCAGTCATGCCAACAGCTACAGAGATGTGGTATATAAACTTTAACTTTCCATCTCATTCTCTAAAAAACATAGGTTTGCATATTGCTGATATGCTTTTTATTGTATGGTTTTGACAGGAAGTGCTTTGCGAAACAATTCTAGTAATTTTTCTTTACTCTACATTTTCATCGATCAGTTGGATGTTT
>JAQIXW010004496.1:0-11520 GCA_034700685.1 Willowsia buskii
TTTTTCGGGTTTACCGACTCCATCAAGTTTTGTCCCAAATGTCTTTTGTCACAGTAGCATCCTACTTCATAACCTTTCATCATTTGGGAATCCTAGTTATAAATGTTAGTTGCAACTATGTGGCGATTCGGTTTTTTGAAGATGTTGTTTCACGACCTGGTTTACAAGTAGTCATTTTAGCTATTTTTACCACATATTTTGTGGAGTATTTAGAAGCTAAAATATTATCAATGATTCATATCACATCGGAGGTTTTTATAGAAAAGGGGAAAGCAGCGGCGAGATATTTAAAGGAGGATGATGGTGGCTATGCAAAACGAGCTTTTAAGTCTACTCGCATTTTATGGCTGGAGACTTCTTATCCGTGTTGGAGGGTAGATTGGAGCACGTTTAGCAACTTTATACATAGAAGTATTGACAGTTTAGTTAGCATTCTGGTACTTTAAAACAATAATGTAGTTTAGAGTATATAATATTTTATGAACTTATCATAAGATAAACCATACAGCCAACAATAAATCTTTATATTGTATATAACTGAAAATATCGTAATTGTATTTACTTGCAGGAAATGCATAGATGAGCAATGCACTAATTTAATATTAACAATGTAAAACAACTATATCTGGTAAGCATACAACTCAAATGTTTAGACAATTTTAAACGCTTTTTAATTAATCAACTTTGTAATGCATACAAACGTTTTATATTTCATAATAAAATTATAAATAATGTAATATTTAGTATTTACTTTATAACGGATTTCACATTATTCTGTTGTAAAACAATTTCACTTTTGGCAATGAATTTACGATACGGACTTCACAAACTTAGAAAAATTCTCCACTCCACTAAAACTAATTAAATCTGAACTTAATTATTTCCCGTTTTGACACCCCCACCCACATTTGTAGCACCACTATTCCCCTCAATAACACCAACCTCACTTTTCCCTAAAATCTGACCCTTAACTTCAGCCTTAACTCCAAAATTGCCGTTAATCCCAGCCACCTCTCCTTCCTTCTTCTCCAAAGAATCTGACTCTATGCTATTCACAAAACTAAACAGCTTCCCGAACTTCTCCAAGTTATCCAAGTCGCTCATCTTCTCCTTCCAAATCTTGTTTACTTCTTCTTTAGTGTAAACACCTCCATCAGCAACCTGTGGCAACTTTAATCCTCCCGGTAAAGTCACTGCAGGAGAATACTGTCCAGAAGCCATGTTTTCCAAATAATTCTCCAAATCAGGCATAACATCTTCCTCCTCTTCTTCCTCTTCCTCGCCGTCAACAACTTCCACCTCCTCCTCACCAGTAACTTGCTGCTGCAGTTGCTTCAACTGTTGTAATCTCTGTTCCCACATTCCTTTCGCCAGCTCAATCACTTCTTCTCGCTTCTCGTCACTCATGGACACGTCCGGCTCTGGAGTGAAATGCTGACCATCCTTCTTAACCGCATGGGGAAAACCGTTAGTCCATTCGTAGTGATCCAACTCTGAGTACACACCACTGGCAACTGCGACATCACACCAGAACTGAATGTCTCTAAAAACACAAGAAAAATAAAATACTATTAGTTTAAAATGGAACACTTAAAATCTTTTAAATCATTAAAAAAATATACATAGTATTTTTTACCCATGAACTCGTCGCATAGTTTGAAGGACAAATGTGCCAAAGTTATTGACACTCCCGAATCCAAACTCGTTCTGCAGCTTCATCCACTCAATTCTGTTGAAGACGCCAATGTAAATATTTCCATTTCTTCCTTTACTCTTTTTCTTCCTAGAGGAGCCCTTGCCAGTACCTGATTCTTCAGAACCGTCCTCGTTCATTTCCGTTTCGGCCAACATCATGGGATCCAGTTGGTCCCTATGTTCATCCCAGTCTTGCGGCTCAATCTTGACTTTGGACTTCATCGGAAGAATGCTGGGGATCACTTGAGCTCCTGGCATCTTGGTCAGTTTCGGCATTTGAAGCTTTAAAGGCGGAACCAGTTTTTGTTGGGGAGCCTCAACTCCGGTGCTGGAGGGGACCAGTCCATTTCCCATTTCTTCGGGTACTCCACCAGGAGCATTTTTTCCAGAAGGGGGTGCCTGCTTCCCCTTTTTTGACCTACTTTTGCTGGAACCTCCTGAAGAAGATGGCTTTCTCGGGGCTTTTGGCTTGCTCGGCTTCTTTGGTTTTGCTGCTGGTTTGGCAGCTGCTGCAGTGTCGTTGCCGTTATTGGTGGGTTCAACGGTAGAAGAGGCGACAGTGGTCGCAGGCTTTGACTGAGCTGGAGTTACTGTGCATCCTCCTGTTATTCCCTCCATCGAGCCTGCTGCTGTTGGTGCTGCTTCTGTAGATGGTGGAGCCTTCTTAGGTTTCGGAGTGTATTTCTTCTTCTTCTTTGGTGGAGGCTGAGATACCGATGAATTTGAAGCAGATGAAGCGCCATTGCCTTTGGAAGCTGTATTGACTGGAATTGATGATGGAACAATTGGTGTCACGGTGGCTGAAGTGGTACCCGCTGAAGGCAAAGCGCCAGTAAGAGATGGTGTTCCACTATTTCCCGTTGACATACTAGAACGCTTTCTAGTCATGATTTGCAACCCAGTTGGAGCCGTGCCGGTGTTGGAGGTGATCGGTGGCGGTGTAGGAGCAATAGGTTGAATTGCCATGAGATTAGAAACAGACTGATTCATTGGTGGAGCTGACATCTCTTCAAAGTACTTGAGCTCTCCAGTTGGTGCTAAAGGTTCTGGTACCATTGGTACTGCTGATAATCCTTCTTCCATTTGTAACGGCGCTGGTGTTAGTGGTGGTGGCGGAGGCAAAGCTGTACCTGAAGATGGTGAACTTACTTTTCCAGCATTTAATTCCGGAACTTGCACAAAATCACTTCCCATTAGATTTGTAACCACTGGATTTGGTTGGAGAATGAGATCCATTAGAATACTTAACTGACAACTAAAGTCTTAAAAGACTTGAATAAATAACTGATTTAACTAAAAATATTTAAAACTGACATGCTAAAAAATAAGCAACTAAAATATTTAAAGTCTATCTTCAGATAAATGAAACTGAAACTAAACTGGAAAATGCATTCATTCACTAGAGAAGTCACTGATGATCACCAATTTTTTTCAGTATTTTTTTAAAATGCACAGATACCAAACAAAGGGTCCGCGTCAGGGTTACTTTAGCAACCGTTACGAACACCCACCACGCAATGCACAATCATGAAATCAAAGTACAGAACACAAAGCAACTCGCTCATTTAGAGGAACGCATTTAGAAACTTTTTTTTATCGTTTATCGTCAATCTTTCAACACAGTGCCGTCCATTACACAGCTTACAATGCTTTTAATTCCTCCACTCAAGTTTGGAGATGTAAAAAGTGTCCTCGTGCTCTGCAAGCAGATTCGAAACGCGACAAACTTGGTCTTGCTAGGATAGGCCTGCCCGTTTGATGGATGGGTCAGTGGTGTGAGGGGAACGAGGTAGATTTCGTCAGCGACACGGGGTGACTTGAGGTAGACTAGTAGCCAGGAAATGACTGGAAGTTTGTTGTAAGTAATGACAAGGTAGTGGAGCAGTCTTTCTATTAGGAGTACAGGCACTCGGAGCTGTAAAATAACAATTTAAATAATAGTAATTACAAAAATTATGATAGAAAATTATAATTTTTTAAAGATTAGTTCTATTTAGCATTGCTTACAAATACAAATCCAGTATAATAAACCATTGTTGTGGGAAAGAGGAAGATTAAAATGACAAAACCAAATGAGCTCAGGAAAAGCTCTGGAGTGGTCAACTGGACGGAGTCGATACGCTTTCGAAGTGGATTGAACTTTCTTCCGAAGAAAACACGGCATAAAGCCTTGATGGCAGTGGTTTGGAGTGAATACAGTCTGTTAACAACATTAATTCAATGGCTAATTAATTATATACACTAAAATAATTCGTTATTTAAACATATAATAAATAGCTCACCTTGTGGCATAAATGTACAAACAATACACATGGAATGTAGCCAAACTGAGGAGATCCTTCAGTAAACTGATTTGGATGGTGGCGCCAAGCACTCCAAAGTATTGAATTGTGTATAAAATCACAGCAAAGATTGGTTCTAAGATTCCTGTGTATTTCAAATAAAAGAATAATTTACTATAACTATAACTTGACTACTTGATATTATTTCATGATAAGTGATTTTAAAATGGTTACCTATATAATTAGCCCAGAGGTGAATATGATACGAAAAGAATCTCCAGTACAGCGAATTCAAATTAGGATTTAGCTTCAACCCCGCAGGAGCTCCTCTCAACCACTTCAGTAAATGATTCAGTTTCGCCAGCATCTGGTCCACAGTTGTATGAAGAAGACCCATCATGTTTGGAAGTTGAAGAAGGTAACGAGTGACCAAATAGCCGATAAGCGAGTCCAATATCATTAGGAACAGGAAGTTGAGCACAGGTAACAAGGGATATGTTCGGAGAAAAGTTCCAACTAATATTGAAACTTTGTGCATAATCTGCTGAAGACCGGAACTACGACTTGATATGAAGTTGAGAATAGGATTGGTCACAATGAAGGAGGATGGTGGTATTCCGGAGCAGGCACTCAAGTCTTGATAATCCGCAGGTACTTTGGAGAATGCTGGATAAAAATCAATTTGGTTTTGATGGTCTCCACTCTGAATGTACGCTAGTCCATTTAAAACAACCTGCGGCAATCCTAAAGGATATCCATCAGGTATTTTCCAGCGTTGGAATTCCTCCGGATCGTAGTAAAAAAGGAGAATGCGGTTAGGTCCGGGATGAAAATATTGTCCTCTCCAGCTTACCGCCTCAATAGATAAGTGGTCAATTTCACCCCAAAGGAAGTGGAGGAGAATTGGACATTGCTCAAGTTTCTCTTTGGTTAAGGAACTCCAATTTGGATTTGGTCCTTTGCTCACAGTTCCAATAACTTGTAGGCCTTCCCCAATTAAGAGTTCCCTGGCCGTTGTAGTTGACGACACCCCAACAATGTGAATAGCAAACACTTCCTTCTTATTATCCTTTATCGATCGACTGACGCCCTTTGATTCTTCTGGTGACACGGGAAAACTGGTACTAGTATCAGGTGAAATTCTTCCACTACCGGCAGTCTGCTTCATTCTGGAGCTACTTTGGCGTCTTGTAACTACTCCAGAAGAGGGAGAGAAAGATGATCCACTCTCCATTCCATATCCAGCGGAGACGCCTCCAATACGCTTATTGTTTCTCCCAGGCTTCCCTGACTTGATCTCCCAATGACCCAAAAGAATGCATTCATTGTCATCCGGGTTATCCTTGAAATACCTACTTAGCGAGTCCCAGAAACTGGTGGGCATATAGACATGACTAATGGGTGGTGTTTCAAAACCAAAGGAGTCGTCATCAAACGCCATCATCGTTGTTTGTTGTGAATCCTGCAAACAGCAGAGCAGAGTACAGAGATAAAAACCACTAAACAATCACAATGCTTTACAATGTTCACATGTCACAATCACAATGTTTTCTAGAGTAAAATCATCACTCCCAAATGATTTTTACCAATCTAACAATTTAAAGTAAAAGCATTTTAGTTTCACTTACACTTAATTAATCACATTGAACCTTAGAAAAAGAAACTAACTCATTAAAACACATTATTGTATGCAAACAATCACATACTCGCACTCGTAGGGAAACAACCGCAATGTAAACAGAGGCAGAGCAAGAAGAGACAGATCAACACTGCTAGCGCTTTTTAATTTGAATCCTTGGGGCATTGGGAGGGCTTTGGAACAAAGGAAGACCAACATCTTCCTGAGCCTTGGGGTTGGACTTGACTCTTGAACCTGAAAAAGTATTTACTTAGGTTAGGTATTGGTATTAGGTATCATCAAACTATCAAGGTATCACACACAAGTTGATAATGATTCAATGATACATGATGATAATATCAAATAAAAATGTCTTATCCCAGCACCAGCAAACCATACATACATACTCCAACTCCATTCCATCATATCACTAGGTTTTCAGAGGATAGTCAATAGGCAAACTCTAGACCGGAGAAGGAGAGAACTGCGATATGGTAATAAGATGCATGAGATAAAAATGCAAAATAAACCCTTATTCTCGACGACAAATTAACATTAAATTGTAAATTGTAGCCAATGAATGTGGAGTTATTTATTTGCCTAAAAAATATTCTTAGTTTTTGTCAGTTGTACTTTACAATACTAATTCTTACACTTTGATGCCTTGAGGGGAAGCATAATATCTTGGAACTTGGAAAATTACCTGCCTCCTCTTACTCCCTGTGCCAAAGTGCCAATATGAATGTTAAATATCAAATACGATATACACTTACGCTTTGTATTTAGCCAGAAGAGGATACAATGACATAGGAACTTGAAGATATCGCATAATGTTGTGCCAGCTATCAAGATGTATAATGTATGTTTTAATGTAGGTAATACAAATACAACCAGTACCAGTACTATATAATTTGCGGTAGTAGTGTAGTAGTCAGAATAGTCAGAAAGTCAAGATAAAAAATATAGTAGTGCAAAAGATTCCTAATTCTCGTGTTTTCATAGCCATCTAAGTTTTGATCGACCGCTGCTGCTGCTCAGCTCGTTTGTCCATAAAAAAGGAATTCAATAATTAAAAATTTCTGTGCAGGTCGGTTAGTTTGTGTCAACTCCTCCAGAAAAGCGTATTTTTTATTAAACAGATTAAACTCACAGGCGTCTATTAAGCAGTAACGGTCTAAAAACATTTTTTGATTAATTCGCCGTAAACACAAGATACTTTTATTGTGGTGTGGGCAGCTAACGCAACGGTAAGTCTAGTTAAGATAATTGATGCGAAACGATACATAAGTTAAATGATACGAATAAAAAATATTAACTGAATAGTAAATGAGCGGTGCTTTTGGTGAAAGGGTTACAAAATAACATAGTGTAATATTTTTTTTCACAGCAACAACAACGGTAAAAATGGGTGAGATGCAGAAAACCATTCGACTCTCCGAACTAAGCGACACTGAGCAACGGATTGTCCAAGATTTCCTCCCTCTCATCAAGAAGAATTTCTCCCTCCCTCCAATAATGGATGCTGCTAATGCTGAATCAGAAGAAGACAATGAACAGTACAAAGAAGGGCTCAAAAAATTTCTTCACGTTTTTACCGACATCTTCACCATTCATCCCACAAAAACCAATTCCGACAATGCCCCTAACAACATTTTGAAGCTATCCGTCGCCAAGTTCAGAGCAGTTTACCGGAAACAGTTTCGAGGTGTTCTCTACCTATCTGGAAAGAAACTCTTCGACTGCTATAAGCAAGCTGAGAAAGAAGCTGAAGCCACATTAAACCGTTTGGCGAAGGAATCCAAGGTCCCAGACGAACGGAAGAAGGAGCTGGATGACAGTTTGAACTCAACCATAAGCGAAGAATCACTCTGGATTTATGATGTGAACACTTTCCAGAAATCCAAGATTCTGGAATCCATCAAGTCAGAAATTTTGGAAGGCTTCCGGGCGGATGTGAAGAATGAGTTTGAATTTTTGTACAAAAGCTACGAGGCTATTTTTTATGACGAAGAAAAGTTGGAACTCAACTACAAAGAAATTATGAACAAAGCTGTGGAAAGTTTAGTGGATCAGATTCCCTTCCCAGAAGATAACCAAGGTCTCCAGGAAATCAAAGATAAATTTGAGAACGAACTCAAGGAAAATGTTACTGATGAAACGGTGCGGAGGAACTCAACTAATAAGGCTAACGCCAAATCCATTCTGGAAGGCACAGTGGACCGGGCCATGACAACTTATAAAGCTTCAATATCCACTTTCATCGAAAAAGAGCCACTGATCGAGCCTCAACATGTTTTAGAACATCACCAATCCATGGAAAAGGAGTTGACCCCTGCTCCCACCCTGGAACAACTGCTATTCGCGATTAATAGCGACAGAGGAATGGACAACTTACATATTGAGTATTTGAATAAGTACCACAACCAACTTCATCAAGAATTCAAAGATGTGCTGAACCAGTCTGCAGATGCGGCAACATCCAATCTTGCCAAATGTCAGGCAAAAAGCAAGGAAATTGCGAGAAGGTGTGCAGAAGAGATCCAAGCTGTCTTTGAAGAATTTAAAGTTCCGAATACCTGTGCTGAGAAACTGCAGAAGAAATTTGAAGGAAATGTAAAGGAGGTCATACAAGCGGTTCGAGGTACAATCTGCAAAAAAAAATTATTAAAAGTATTTTCATGTCATCAATAAATACGCAATTATTTTTTTAAACTTATTCAGGTATCAGCTTGGCCAACTCGAAGAACGTTGAGAATCTACTCATCAAATCAAAGCCTGTTCGTATTCTTACCACAGCAGAGAAAGCACAACGCGAAATTCAGATAACCGGGATGCTAGATGAATTTAAGAAACAGTACACTGACAAAATTCGACAGCTCACTAATGGCAGTAAGGATAAGATCCTGGACAAGCGGCAGCACGAGAGTGCGAAAAATGAAGTTGTCAAACTCCTGCAGATGGAGATTCGAGGGAAAATTGGAGAAGATCAACCAAGTGAAAAGCATGAAGCAGCGCTGAGAGAGTTTTGTGATAAGAGTTGGGAAAAATCGGGTGCAAAAAAGCCTCAACCACAAGAATCCTGGAATTTCACGGGACATGGATCTGATGGCAAGAAAACAAGGACTAGCTTCAGCTTTTTGAATTCTTCGGGAGGAACATCAGAGGAGCCCAGGTTTGGACAGAATGGTAAAGCAGATGGGTTCTCATTCCGGAAAAATAAGGAAACCAATTCCAAATCTTTTGGATCGTACCATAAATATTAGGATTTTTATGTATTCATTCCCTTTATTAGCAATACTGATTTATGTGCAAACCTAATTAACAGTATTGCGTTACCTATGATATTCTCGAGCATGGATACGATTGCATATAATTTTTTTCTGCTTTTAATTGACTGGTGACTAAAGATAAGTTAATTTAAGTTTTTAAAGTAACATAACATACCATGTGTGATTATTTCCGTAATAGCTGGCGTAGCTAGCGCGTGTACAAATCAATCGTTCTAATAATAATTGTTGTGTAAAACCGCAGCATTTTATTGTATTAATTTTCTGTAATTTATTTATTCTCTTTTAACAAGAAAGTGACAAATCACTTGTTTGAATCGTATCGTAAAGTAACTATTGTAATTGTGATGATGACGAGTACAACTAAAACTAAAGAGTCTACGTTGCTATTTTGCACAGTACATTTTATTTTGATAATGAATATTTTAACTTTCTATGAACAGTACACTTGACTGAGATTTTGAATAAAATCAACTGTGAAATTTATTCCTTATGGTGAGATAAATGACTAACTATGAATTTTTATGACTATTGACTATCATATTTTGTACGTATCACAATGCCGCAGTGATGACCCCAAAAGGATTTCAATTTACCTTCTGCAGGTAGACGATATATTATGACTAAACGCATAGTAATAATTTCTGAAATGAAGCACACAAAAGCTACAGCCAACACACCACTAACCACAATGAAAATTGAAACGATTTTAGGAAATTCAATCCAGTCTCCGATCATCAAAACCACTCTGTTTGGATTCGGGTCTTCTAAATCTAAACGGTGGTAATATCGGAAAGCCAAGTTTGACCATTCTTCCCTTCCCATTGACCCATCAGCCCAGTTTCCACAATTCGCGAATAGCTCTCCATCCACCAGTACCTATTCACACACGTACCTTCTAGATCCCCACAACTGACAAATGCTTAGAAATTTCTTCAGGACACATTCCATTTCCTTAATCTATACCTCATTACATCTTTAATTATCAACAATGTTTCAGGAGAAGTTGATTTGACTTCAAATATGTATTTTTCTAAAAGGTATGTAGCAATAGTTTCATGCTTTCATGTGTAAACTGTCCCTGGATTTCATGAAAGCTGCTCTGTAGGAGATTCAAAATGCCTCTGATCTTAAAATCATGGTAATATATTTGATACGGAGATGAGTGATGTGGCCATACAATCTTATAGCCTGAATCCAAAACGCAGCAAAATACATTATTATAATGGCTATTCACATTTTCACACACATTTTTATCAGGCTCAGGCTTACCTTTCAATATTATCTTGTTTTTAGTATCAAATCAATTTCAGATATCCTGACATTCACTTATCATGCTATATAATTTCATGCAACCAATCTTGAGCCATAAGGCTTTGCGAAAATTTTGCAAGTTTGCATTATAAGGTATCATTCTACATTTTGACCAACACCCATTTTTGCTGATGTTCATAAAATATAGATTGTAATTTGTTTGGATTTCAAATTCAAACTGTCATATGTGTAGCTAGTAATTTGATATTATAACTCTAATTGTATTCTGCCCCGAAAATGTTTTTTACAGCTAACAGCAGCAAATATTGATTCAGTAATTTTTTAAATTTCAAGTACATAAATGGTAAATATGTCTCAATTCTCATTTAATTCGCTAATTGTCTGGTATACGCTAATTTGATAAAAATGCATTATAGGTAAATCTTCAAAATGGGGAAACGTCATAAAACCGTAAAGTTCCGATAATTTTTCCACGTGGTAATGTCAAAATTAATTTGCAGAAACCACATCCAAAAAAATACTCGATAAGTAAGGCGAAAAGAAAAGGAGAGTAAAACACGTAGTTATGTTCAACTTTTTCTATTGTATCTTGAATTGAAATAAATAAACATTATATAAAACTTTTTAAAATCAAAGCATGAAATACTATTATATTGATTTAATTATATCGATATCTTACTAAACAGAATTGGATTTTACTTTTTTGCCATCATCCGATCCACTACCTTCACACATCCACCCAACTTGTCATAAATTCAACATTTTAATATTACTTTTCAATTTCAAAATAATAACACACTGAACATTTATTGACATTACGTCAACTTCTACCAAGAATTATTCGTTTAATAAAAACCGGTTGTCCCACTCTGTTGCTAACTGGCTGGCAGAGGTTATTTCCAGCCATAGCCAACATAGAAAAATGCATAGACAACCGAACCAACTAACCCCGTCAACTCTGTAATTTATAGGATTTATATTAATTTCATTTTTACATAACATGTAATTTTGTACATTCTCTAGTATGTACAGATTTAGTAAAAACTTACATTGCTGCATTGTAAATACTTGGCTCTCCGTGTAGGTCATTGATGTCTGCGGCTTTGGCTATTATGAGAGTCTATGTTACTGCATATCATGTACCATGTACCATGTACCATACACTACACTACATGTTTCAGAACGAACGAGCAATGCACGATAGCACTGAAGTGCAAGAAAATGCTTTTGGATTTTAAATTTTTTCTCTTTCAAATATTCGACCATATAGTTAATAGTTCTCCTCAAATTGTGCCTTGCTGCATATAAAATCAACCCACCTGAAACCTTTTGACATTTTATTGTGACAGGTAGAGGTAGGCAC